>RJWT010032777.1:0-14044 GCA_004365215.1 Cuniculus paca | reverse complement strand
TTGGCTTGTTTTGGAAGGACTAGAGGTGCAAGATTGCATTTTGCTCTTTCGTTTTGTCATTTTCCTGTATTCCACTGTGGGAGGTGAATCCTACGTGTACAGTTGAGGTGCCAAGGCTAGGTGCTACTCGCAATGCACACCTTCAGCTCCAGCCAAGACTATCACTCTGGCTGTTTTGATGCTGGGTGGTGTCTGGGTGAAGCCCAGGCAGGGTGCCAGGGAAGCTCTGAATTTCCCAGGCCAATGGGGGAGGGGTGCAGACTCCTACCTGTCTGTTGGTAAGGTCCCAAGCTGCACAGCCAGGTGGAATTCGCTGTATGCACCCCCAACCCAAGTGAGGCCCAGAGAAGCAGCTGTCAGGCCACTCTGGGTGAATGCGTGGGGCCTAGGCAGGACCCCAGAGATGTCCTGAATGGCCTGGGCTAATGGGGGACAGACACAAACCGAAGCCCCCACCAGGCTCCTGGCAAAGTCCCAAGTGGAAGGGCTAGGTGGAATTCGCTGGTCATGCCCCCAACTTAAGCCCTGTTGAGAGCAGCTGCCGCTGGGCTGCCCTGGGCGTGCGGGGGGGGGGTACTGGGAGGACCCCAGGGATGCCCCGAATGTCCATGGCCGATGGGGGCTGGGCGTCAATTTCTATGGTTCTGGTCGCCCTTTCTCCAGGTGCACAGCTAGGTGGGGTTGGCTGTGCATGCCCCGGATGGTCCAGAGCAGCCTGGGCCACGCTGCTCCTGGTGAGTGGGCGGGGCGCAGGTAGGCAGGGCCCCAGGGACGCCCCGAAGGTCTGTGGCCGACGGGGGATGGACACAAACTCCTACCAGTCTCTTGGTGAAGTCCCAAGCCGCTCGGCAAGGCAGAACTCACTGGTCACGCCCCCAACTCAAGCCGGCCCCCTTTTTTTTTTTTTTTGTGGCACCGGGGATTGAATTCACGACCTTGCGCTTGCCTGGCAGGCGCTTAGACTGCTGAGCTAGATCCCCAGCCCTATTTTTGAGACAGGGTCTCACTATGCCGTTCAGGCTGGCCTTGAGCTCACTTTGTAGCCCAGGCTGGTCTTGAACTCACAATGATCCGCCTGTCTCAGCCTCCCGAGTTCTGGGATTAAAGGCGTGAGCCACCATGCCCGGCTTCGAAATTTTTCTTTTCATGATCACTAACCACAAGCCTGTCTTCCAGATCTGAGATGCTGTCCTCACACTGGCTCATTTTTTTTTTATTTTAAAGAGAAAAAAACATTTCAAAACACAATAATTAGAGGGCAAAAATGGTTAATATATTTTGTATTGTTATCTTTAAATTGGTTACTAAGAGTATAAGATATCTGCATTTAACTGTCCAAACACTATTAGCACAAACCTTTCTTTTCAATGAACTAGTAGACGAATTAGTAGAATAACTATTTTAACTACCATATATATACATTTACTTTCAGCTTCTCACACTAGGAAGAAAATAGAATGTTTACACATGTGAGTATGATTTATTTCACTTATGAGTATAGTCTCTAGTTGCATTGATTTAACTGTAAAATTCTCAAGTTTATCCTTCTTTATGGCTAAGCAGTACTCCATTGTAAAAAAATACCACATCTTTTTTATCCATTCTTCAGTTGATGGGCATTAGGTTGTTTCCAAGATCTTGTTACTACAAATTGTGTCACTATAATCCTGGGTGCACATATATCGCTGTGGTACAATGTTTTTAATTCTTCTGAGAAGATACCCAGAAGAGGAGTTAAATGGGAGTACCAATCCTAGTTTTTTGAGGAATCCTCACACTGATTTCCATAGTGGTTGCACCAGTCTACACTTCCACCAACAGTGGAGAAGGGTTCTTTTTTCCCCATAGTCCCTCCAGCATTTGTTATTAATTTATTGATAATAGCCACTTTTCTGTAGTGAAGTGGAATCTCAGTGTTGTTTTAATTTGCATCTCTCCAGTGACCAGTGATGCTGAACATTTTCTCATATATTTATTTGCTGTTCGTATTTCTTCGAGAAGTATGTGTTTATCTCAGCTGCCCATTTTTGGATTGGGTTGTTAAATCA
Source organism: Cuniculus paca (assembly GCA_004365215.1). Lineage (NCBI taxonomy): Eukaryota > Metazoa > Chordata > Mammalia > Rodentia > Cuniculidae > Cuniculus > Cuniculus paca. Next base: position 11,996 of record RJWT010032777.1, on the reverse strand, counting down.
GGGAACACTGATTTTTTTTAGCTCTTTATATGTTCTCAGTAGTAATCCTTTGTCTTAGGAACAGCTGGCAAACATTTTCTCCCACATTGTGGGTTGTCTTTTTATTCAGTTGGTGGTTTCTTTTGCTGTGAAAAAGTTTTTTTAATAAGATGAGATCTCAGCTGTTGATTCTTTGTGACAGTTTCTGTACAACTGGGGTTTAAGTCATAAAGTCTTTACTTACACCAATGTCTTCAAGAATTTTACCTATTCTATCTTACAGCAGATTTAATGTTTCTGTTTTAATATTTAGATCTTTGATCCATTCTGAATTTGGTTTAGTGCATGGTGAAAGATATGGGTCAAATTTTAATGTTCAGCATATGTACAGTCAGTTTTTCTAGCACCATTTATTAAAGAGGCTGTCTTTCTTCCAGTGAATGTTTACCACCTTTGTCAAAGATAAGGTGGCTTCTCACTGGCTCATTCTGTTGTGGATTCTTGCAATGGAATTTTTATTCTCCTGGGTATCTGCTTGAATCTGTTTTATAGATTTCATTTCTTTCCTGTGTTGGGCATTCATGCCTTCTATCATTTTCTTAAGCTCATCTATTTTTTTTCTGTATCTACTGTAGAGTCATTAAGCATAGTTTTGTTTCTGTTTTTTGCATTTATTTAGATTAGCACATATATTGCTATGGTATGATGTTTTTATTTATTTAGACTAGCATTTATGATACATGATGGATACACTCATCATGGAGAGTTTCTACATATGCATACTGTGTCTCTGTCCTTTGTCTTTCTTCTCTTTCCTCTCCCCAACCTCCCCTCTCTCTGTATCCCTAGATCTCCTCTCAATCTGCAAAAAGTCTACCTCCATCTTTTCTTTATTTTTAAATTTTATTTTAAAGAGAAAAACAATTTCAAAACATGATAATTAGGAGATAACAAGGGCATATACATTGTGCATTGTTATCTTCAAATCGGTTACTCAGAGTAAAGACAACTACATTTAATTGTCCAAACAATACTGGCACAAATTTTCTCCTAATGAGCTCAGAGAAATCAGTAGTATAACTATCATATATATATATATATATATATATATATATATATATATATATAGTTTCAACTTCTCACACTAGTGAGACAGTACAATGTTTACACATGCTTGTTTGATATATTTCACTAATGAGTGTGGTCTCAAGTTGCATTCATTTACCTAAAAAAGTCTCCAGTTTATCCTCCTTAATGGCTTAGTAGTACTCCATTCTATAAAAATACCACATCTTTTTTATCCATTCCTGTTGATGGGCATTTAGATTGTTTCCAAGATCTAGATATTACAAACTGTACTGTTATAAACATGGGTGCACATATATCGCTATGGTATGATGTTTTTAAATCTTCTGGGGAGATAGCCAGAAGGGGAATATATGGGTCAAATGGAACTGTCAATCCTAGTTTTTTGAGGAATCTCCACACTGATTTCCATAGTGGTTGCACCAGTCCATACTCTCGCCAATAGTAGAGATGGGTTCCTTTTTCCCCACAGCCCCTCCTGCATTTGTTATTGGTTGATCTCTTAATAAGAGCCATTCTGTCCAGAGTGAGGTGGAATCTCAGCATTGTTTTAATTTGCATCTCTTGAATAAACAGCAATGTTGAGCATTTTTTCATGTATTTACTTGCTGTTTGTATTTATTCTTTTGAGAAGTGTGTATTCATCTCAGATGTCCAGTTTTGCATTGAGTCTTCAAATTTGGGAGGACTGATTTTTTGGGTTCTTTATATGTTCTCAATAGTAATCCTTTGTCTTAGGAACAGCTGGAAAACATTTTCTTCTATAGTGTGGGTTGTCTTTTTATTCAGTTGGTGGTTTCTCTTGCTGTGAAAAAGTTTTTAGTAAGATGAGATTCCAGTTGTTGACTCTTTGTGATACTTCCTGTGTGATCAGGGTTTTATTAATGAAGCTTTTGCCTACACAAATGTCTTCAAGAGTTTTACCTACTCTATTTTCCAGCAGATTTAATGTTTCTGTTTTAATATTTAGATCTTTGATCCATTACAAATTTAGTTCAGTGTGTGTGAAAGATATGGGCCCAAATTTAATCTTAGGCATGGGTAGAGTCAGTTTTTCCAGCACCATTTATTAAAGAGGCTGTCTTTCTTCCAGTGCATGTGTTTAGCACTTTTGTCAAAGACAAGGTGGCTTAGTGTGTCTGGAGTTGTTTCTGCATCTTTCAATTTGTTGCATTGGTCTTTAGGTCTGGTTATTTTTTTTTTTTGCCAGGACCATGCTGTTTTTATCACAGTAGCTTTTTAGTATAATTTCAAGTTAGGGATTGTGATGCCTCTGTCTTGCACTTGTTGCACAGGATTGCCTTTGCTATTCTAGGTCTCATCTGGCTCCAGATGAATTTTAGAATTAATTTTTCTAATTATGTAAGATAAGTTATTGGAATTTTGATTGAGATTGCATTGAATCTGTATAAGAGTTTTGAAAGTATGGCTATTTTCATTATATTGGTTCTTCCTGCCCAAGAGCATGGGCTATGTCTCTATTTTCTAATACCTTCAATCTCCTTTTACAGAGTACTATAGTTTTCAATGTAGAGGGCTTTTCCATTCTTTGTTAGATTTATTCCTAGGTATTTCATTTTTTTTTTTTTTGGTTGCTATTGTGAAAAGTGTTGTTTCCCTGATTTCTCTCTCAGTGAGTTTGTTGTTCATGTACAGAAAGACTATTGGTTTTTGAATGTAGACTTTGTATGCAACTACACTATCTAATTGCTTATTAAATCTACCAGTTTTTTAGTGGAGTTTTTGGGGGTTTTCTATGTAAAGTATCATGTCATCTGCAAATAATGATAGTTTAACTTCTTTCTTTCCTGTCTTTATTCCTTTTATTAGGTTCTCTCATCTAATTGCTCTGGTTAAAGTTTCCAAGACCATATTGAATAAGAGTGGAGACAGTGGACATCATTGTCTTGTTCCTGATTTTAGAATGAAAACTTTCAGTTTTTGTCCATTTAGTGTGATGGTGGCTGTTGGTTTGTCCTAAAAATTTTTATCAGATTGAGATAAATACCATCTATTCTAATTTTCTGTAGGGTTTTTATCATAAATAGGTGCTGGACTTTATCAAAAGCTTTTTCTGCATCTATTGAGATGATAGTATGATTTTTGACCTTGGCTCTGTTTATTTTATTTTATTTTATATTTTTTTGTACCAGGGATTGAACTCATGACCTCATGCTTGCCAGGCAGGCACTTGTGCCACTGAACTGTATCTCCAGCCCAAACTTGGCTCTGTTAATATGGTGTATTGCATTTATTGATTTACCCATGTTGAACCATCCCTACATCCCTGCGATGAATCCCATGTGATCATGGTGTATAATTTTTTAGATATTTGCTGTATTCTGTTTGCTAGTATCTTATTGAGGATTTGCATATCTATGTTCATTAGGGAGATTGGCCTATAATTGTTTCTTAGTTAGGTCCTTCTCTGGTTTTGGTATCAGGGCAATGCTTGCTTTCAGGAATGAATTTGGGAGTATTGCTTTCCTTTCAATTTCATTAAACAGTTTGAAAAGTAGTGATGTTAAGTCTTCTCTAAATTTCTTATAGATTTCAGCAGTGAATCCATCAGGGCCTGGACTTTTCTTTGTTGATAGGTTTTCCATTACATCTTCAATTTCATTGATATTGGTTTACTTAGGATGTTTATATCTTCTTTATTCAGCTTTGGTAATTCATATTTATCTAGGAATCTGTCCATTTCTTGACTATCTTTCATCTTCTTAGAATACAAGTTTTCAAGTATGTATAGATGATCTGGATTTCTTCAGGGTCTGTTGCAATTTCTCCCCTTTCATTCCTAATTGCATGGATTTGAGTCTTTTCTTTCCTTTTTTAAAAAATTTTTGGTACCAGGGATCAAACTCATGACCTCGTGCTTGTCAGGCAGGTGCTTATGCCGCTGAACTAAATCCCCAACCCCTTTTCTTTCCTTTTTTTTTTTTTTGATAAAATTGGCTAAGGGTTTGTCTATTTTATTTAACCTTTCAAAGAAGCAACTCTTAGACTCATTGATTGTTTGAATTTTTTTAAGTCTTCATGCACTGATTTCTGCTCTGATCTTTCTAGTTTTCTCCCTCACATGAACTTTTGACTTAGCCTGCTGTTCTCATTCTAAAAGTTTGAGGTTCACCATTAAGTTCTTTATATGTGCTTGCTCTGTTTTTTTGATATAGATATTTACTTCTATAAATTTCTCTCTTAGGACTGCTTTCATTGTATCTCATAAGTTCTGGAATGTTGTATTGTCATTACCATTCAACTGTAAAAACTAATTTCTTCCTTAATTTCACCTGTGACCTATTGGTTGTTTAGGATGGTAGTATTTAATTTCCAAGTGTTTATGAAGTTCTTGTGGTTTCTTCTGCTATGTATTTCCAATTTCAATACACTGTGGTCTGATAGTATGCATGGGACACTTTGCATTCCTTTACATTTACTTAAGCATGCTATATGAGCCAGTATGTGGTCTATTTTGGTGAATGTCCTGTGTGCAGCTGAGAAGAATGTGTTTTCTGACTTGTGAGTTTGAACACTATAGACATATACTAAATTCATTTGTTCAAAAGTTTGATTAAGTTGTAATATTTCAGTATTGATTTTTTGTCTAGTTGATCTGTATTTTTGTGGCAGTGGGGTATTGAGGTCTCCCAATACAATTGTATTAGGGCTTATTTGATTTTTCATGTCTGTTAGTATTTGTTTTATATAATTGAGTTCACTGGTATTTGTTGCATATGTGATTATCTCTTCCTCTTGGATTGTTCCCTTTATGCAAATGTAGTGACCATTTTTTTAATCTCTCTTGATCAGTCTTGGCTTGAAATTTGTCTGCAAATAGAATAGCTACTCCTGCTTTTTTCTGGGTTCCTGTTGCATGGAGTATTGTTTTCCATCCTTTGACTTTCAGTCTATGAATTCGTTTTTGAATTAAATGTGTTTCTTTTATGCAGCATATTGTCAGATCTTGCTTCTTAATCCATACTGCCAGTCTGTGTCTTTTGATTGGTGAACTGAGACCATTAACATTGATGGTTATAATTGCTATGCATTGACTCATCCTCGTCTTGACTTTTCCTGTTGTTGGCTTCCCCACTATTTTTTCCCCTTCCCTCTAATTGTTTGACTTTCTCGGTGAATTCCTTCTGTTGGGTTCATGGGGCTGTATTCCTTATAATCTCATTCTAGAATGTCCTTTAGAACAATTTGGGGTCCTGGTTTGGTGGTCATAAATTTCCTCAGCTGTTCTTTTTTTTTTTTTAATTTTAAAGAGGATAAAACCAAGGAAAATGAAACAGAATAAAACCAATAAAAAACAAACCAGTATAATTGATACAGGACTTCAAAAATTATGAAATCAACAATAGTTACCATAATACCTTTTGTTGTTTTCAGTCAATGCCATTTGTGGACTGCAGGGGGAGAGAACAAGCCCTATCTGGAAGCCAGTGCCATGTGTGGGCTGCTGCCAGAGTGGGGACAGCCAGACCCAAGCCTTTCCACATGAGTCAGTGTCATCTGCAGACTGTGGGGGGAGAGATCAAGAGAACAAGCCCTGCCTGAGAACCAGTGCCATGTGTGGGCCACTGCAGGCAGGGGGACAGCCAGATCCCTGTCCCTTCCCACTCGTGCGCTGGCAACCGAGAAGAACTAATCCCTCTCCCACAACACACACAGTGTAAGTGACCAGCTGCTCTTTGTCATGGAAATATCTTATTTCTCCATCAGTTTTGAAAGTTAGTTATGTGGGGTACATCAATCTGGGTTGAAAGTTGTTTTCCTTTAGAGCTTGGATTTACTTCACTCCAAGCTCTCATTGATTTGAGAGTTTGTACTGAGAAGTCAGCTGTGATTCCGATGGGCTTTGCTTTATAGGGGATTTGTTTCTTTTCCCTAACAGCTTTTGAGATTCTATTCTTGTGTTGAATTTCTGGAATCTTGAGTATAATATACTTGGTTATAGATTTTTTTTTTTTGGTCATGGCTAATGGATCCTTATATGCCTGACTTATCTGTATGTCAAATTTTTTTACTCTACCTGGGAAGTTTTCCATCATAATGTCTGTGAACATTTTCTTGATATCATTTGTGGTATCTCCTGCTTTTTCATTGACTCCAATCAGTCTTAAATTATCCTTTGTCTCATCTAGTAGCTGCTGGATTGATTTCTCATGGCCTCGTGCTAGTTTTGAGAAATCTTTGTTTTCCTGGTCACTAACTGCAAGCCTCTCTCTAATATCTGAGATCCTATCCTGCATTGGCCTAATCTACTTTGAATACTTACAATGGAATTTTTATTCTCCTGGACATCTGCTTGAATCTGCTTTATGGATTCCATTTCTTTCCTATACTGAGCTCCCATAATATTCTTAAGCTTTTCTATTTTTTTGGTCTGTATCTTCTCTGGCATCACTAAGCATGGCCCTTAATTTGACACCATCTCTGTGGTTATCTGAGAAATTATTTCTGATTTCATTTTTTTGCAGAGCCTCATTTAATTGCTTTGTTGTTACCACTTTAGAGAGGCCTGGTGGAAGGCTTTTGGATTGTCTCACCTCATTGTCCCCTGGATTTGCCTTTGGTGAACTCAATGTTTAGGGTTGCATTTTGTTCAAGCATTTTCCTTTCCTTTCTTTTCTTTTCTTTTCTTTTCTTTTCTTTTCTTTTCTTTTCTTTTCTTTTCTTTTCTTCTTTCTTTCTTTTTTTCTTTCTTTCTTTCCTTCTTTCTTTCTTTCAGTTTAATTCCTGGGGTGATGCTTGTAAATTGCCTATGGTGAGTTGCTTCATTGTTAGTATTTAGGACCCTTATGTGATGACTACTTCTCTGAGGTGGCTTCCAGGTGTATCTGTGTCTTGATTACTTTTCTCTCCTTGTTGAGTCAAAATACCTGATTCCCCAAAATGAAGGAAGGAAAGGTTTATTTAGCTTACAGTTTTTGGAGGTTTCATTCCATAGTCAGCTAGCTCCAAGGCCAGGTGGTGTGGCTAGGGGCAGCTGTTCATGGTGGCCACAAGCAATAAGAGTGAAAAAGGTAAAAAGGGGAAAGCACACCTCCTTCCCTCTCTTGTATTGTATGCCAGCTACCCATCCTGGGCACGTGCAGTGCTGACATCACCAATCCCAGTGCTAGGCAATAAACCAATCACAAATGCTAGACCCAGTCACATCCATGACTGCCTGAGGCTTGGGGGGTCATCCAAACACAAACCATAGCAAGCTGGTTTTTGGGTTTTCAGTGTGTTGGAAGCTCTTACTTCTTCAGTTTGTTGGAGATGGGAAGTTGTTTGGTCCAGTTCCTGGTTCTTTGATATTGTGCCATAGTACTTTCTGTGACCCTTAGTCAATCTCAGTCATGAAATATCAGGACCAACAGCTGTTTAGAACAATTATGTCAGTTTTGGGTATAGTGGTACCGGTAACATCAAACACAGCCTAGAGAATGACAGACTGAGCTTACCCTTCATTTGCTACTTTTAACCATATAAACTAGGTTTGTGGTTATATAACAAAATCTAAAACAAACAAGAAAATTATATGCAGTATACAATGATATGTCAGTTGATTTGTCAATTTTGCCCTCAGGGATTAAATTTTAATATAGTTTAAGGAGAAAATAGAGAATTGGAAAAAGAGGAAGCGATTAGAAGTAAGGTTGTAGGACCAAGGGGGATCATGCTAATTTTGGGAAACTGGTGTTGAAGACTGGAGGGAAAGAGGAAAGGAACAGATGGAAAGAACAGAACAAAGCCATAAGAAGGCTAGAAACCACATTTACACTTATATAAAAACAAGATCAAACAATGGAGAAAGAAAAGAAAAAAAAACTAAAAATCAAAAACAAACATGTGAGAGAGGAGGGAGAAGACAGAAAAAAATAAAGTCCGCTTCCAGGTTTTTCCAGGTTTCTCTCCACTTTCACTAGCAGACAACCTGCAGAGACAGAGTCCTGATCTGTGTTCATCTATCCCAGCAAGCCAGCAGTAGCTTTTTGGTGGGGCAGTGGGCACTCTCAGTAAGCCTGCACTTTCTGGTGAAGACCAGTCAGTTGCATTTGACTCACCATATTCTGAGCACCTTCCATGGGTCTGAGCCCTGCTGGTAGCCACTAGAGGGAGCCAGCCACAGTTCTGAATTCTGATCTCAGGCTGCCCATCTCCAAGATGGCTCCAGGCCAATTGTTTTCTCCCACAGTAAGAGTGGGACCTTTGAACTCACTGCCAGTCAGTGCAGTCCTTCACGTCTGCTGCTCCCCTCCACTTCCACTGCTCCCTTCCACTGCCACATCACTCCACAGAGGCCTCTGGAGTTGCCAGCCATCACTGTCACTGTGGCCATGCATCTGCAGTTTCAAACCACTCCTTCTGAGCAGTGAGTCCCATCTCAGGGAGAAGACGCTGCTAGTTACCTTCTTCTCATTGAAGTTTCTCTCTTCACTCTCTCTGGGGCTTCAATTCATACTTCAGATTCTTCTTGAGTCCAGGGCATCTGCTTTCCTCCTTGTCTTTCTTACATTGCTATATTCCAGCATCTGGACTGTGACTCTCAGAGAAGCACTTTCTCTGCTGCTTAGCACCCCAACATCTTCCTAGACTACCAGCATGATTTTCACTGTGGATACCATCTCTGCAGTTATCTGAGAAATTATTTGTGATTTGATTTTTTCTAGAGCCTCATTCGTTTGCTTCATTGTTACTACTTCAGAGAGGCCGGGTGGGAGGTTTTCAAATTATACCACTTCAGTTGCCCTGGATTTGCCTTTGGTGAACTGGATGTCTGGGTTTGCATCTTAAGTGTCTTCTCATTTTCTTTCTTTCTTTTTTTTTAAATTTAATTTCTAGGTTGATGCTTGTAAATTGCCTATGATGAGATCCTAGTATTCAGAACCCTTAGGAAATGTCTTCCAGGTGTAGTTGATTTTTGGGTTTCAAGTGTGTTGCAAGATCCTACCTCTTCAATCTGTTGGGGATGAGAAACTCTTCCCTTTTGGCCCAACTCCTGGTTCTTTGGCACTGACCCACTGTATTTTCTATGATGCTTAGGCAATCCCAGTCATGGAATACCAGGAAGAGCAACCCTAGGTAGTGTAGTCCTTCACATTTATAGTTCCCTTCTACTGCTGTGTCTCTTTGTGGAGATCTCTGGTGTTGCCAGCCATCACCATGTGACCTGGAGTATATTTTAAAAACAATCAAACAAACAAACAAAAAACAAACATGAAAAGCAAATAGCTAAATCAATAAATAAAGAAGGGACCAGTGGCACAATGAATAATGTGTCTGACTATGGATCAGAATTGGGGTAATTTAAAAAAATTCATTAGCATATGTTTGCAGTACCTAATGATTACATTCATCATGGGGAGTTGGTATATATAAATAAGCTTAATTCTTTTTTTACATTCACTCTCCTCCTTCCTCTTTCCTTCATCTCTAGGTCCACTTCCATTTGCAAAAGAACTACCTTCTTGTTTGCTACTATATGTCTTTTCTTTTGCTTTTTAAATTAGTTATACTTTTGGTTTCTTTTATGAGAGAAATGATGCAAAAATTTAAGGTTGTGTGTCTGATTTAGTTAACATGACGTTATGGTCTCAAGGTACATCCATTTTCCTACAGATGTCTCAAATTTATCCTACTTTATGGCAGCAAATTATTCCATTGTGTACAAATATCACACTTTCTTTAGTCATCTGTTTATAGACATACAGACCACTTCAAAGATTTAACTATTCTGATTGTGCTGCTATAAACATGAGTAGGTCAGTGTGGTGGTTCACACCTGTAATCCCAGCACTCAGTAGGCTGAGGCAGGAGAATTGTTGTGAGTTCGAGACAAGCCTTGGCTACAAAGTGAGCTCAAGGCCAGACTGAACTGCATAGTGAGACCCTGTCTCAAAAAAACCAACCAACCAACCAACAAACAAGCAACATGAGTGTACCCATATCACTGTAATTTGATGGTTTTAAGTTTTTTGGAACATACCTAGAAGGGGAATTGCTGCACTGAACGGAATTTCTATTTTTAATTTTTCAAGGGATTTCAGCACAGATTTTCATGATAGTTTACATTCTCACCAATAATGTATAAATGTTTCTTTATCTTCTCAACCTGGCCATCTTTTGTCATTACTAGGTCTTGATGATAACCATTTGTTTTGGAGTACATGGAATCTCAGTGTTGTTCTAATATATATTTCTCTAATGACTAGAGCTACTAAATTTTTTTCTGTATATTTATTGGCCATTTATACTTCTGAGAAGTGTCTATGCATTTCAATTCCTCATTTTTTTCATTGAATATTTATTTGAGGAGTCTAGTTTTTGAGTATTTTATATATTCTAGGTACTAGCCCTTTGCTCACTGAATAGCTGGTAAAATTTTCTCCCATTTTATAGCCTGTCTCTTGACCCCATTGGTTGTCTTCTTTGCCATATAGGTTTTCAATTTGATGCAATTCCATTTTTTTGATTCTTGATATTATTTGTTATTCAATAGAAGACGTGAGAAATAAACTATTTCTTATGCAATAGAAATTTTTTAGTTGGTAATTTTTAAAATTATGGATCCAAATTTAGTGCCCATTATAGGACTGTTCCAGGTTTAGGCAGTGCCCATTATAACTTCATCTTTTTTATTTTCAATTGCGGTAAAATGGATTATTCTTTTCCCTCTTTTCAGAAATTTGGCTAAGGAGTCATTTATTTAAATTATTCTTTTTCAAAACAAGCTCTTTAATTCTTTGATTCTTTGCATTAATTTTTTTTTATTTTGAAAAGAATACAACCAAACAAAACAAAACAGAATAAAGTCGATCAAAACAAAGCAATGAACATGGAATATGACTTTGAAACAGTGTAAAAAGAAAGAAAAAAAACAAAAACAAAAACAAAACAAAAGAAAAAAACACACCAAAAAACAAAGCAATCAATAAGGCTTCCATAATGGCTCTTGTTATCTGCAGTATACCTGCCCATAACATCAGGGATAAGTAAAATCAAACAAAATACAACAAACTAAAGCAGTAGAAACAAATCAAAACATAATAAAACAAAACAAACAAAGCAGAACAATGTAAGCAATACAGAATTTCAAGATATTAGCGAAACAGCATTGGCTACCATAATATTTGTTATCTTCAGAATAGTTGCCTACACCTTCAGACATATTACAATCAAATCACACAGAAAAGAGTAAAATCAATCAAAACAAACAACGAAAGCCATACAGCGTTTCTAAACAAGATAAGTAGACATCCTCGATGGCTGCAATTATATATTTTGTTATCTTTAAAATAGCTGTCCATGCCATCAAGTAGAATAAAATCAAAAAAATCAGAATAAAATGAAACTAATCAGAACTATGAATACAATCTGAATTTCAAATCATGATAATAGATTAAGAGTGGTCATTTCCTTCCCTTTTTAGATAATTCCTCCCCTTTGACTTTCCCAATATGTATTGTCCATTTTGGATCCCACCAACACCTTTAGTTTGTTATGCTATGGAGACAACACAAAATTCACCCTTGTGACTCTGGCCCATTACATCCATGAGCACTATTACCAGTTGCCTCTATCTACCCACAAGAGCCTTGAGGTTATCTTCCTTTATAGCTGAGTAGGTTTGCACCCCATGAAATCCCATGTCTTTCTTATCCATTCTGCAATTAATGGGCAGGCTACCCCTATTATTTCTGCCCCCCCAGCTCCTTGTCATATAGGGCATTGTTCTCTCTCCTTTGACTTTCAGACTGTGAATTTGCTTTCTAGCTAAATGTGTTTCTTGCATAGAGCATATTGATGGATCCTGTCTCCTGATCCACTATGCCTCTTTTTCTTTCTATTAGTGCCTTGAGGCCCTCTTGCACTGTATTGTCTCTGCCATGCTATTTTCCTGCCATTGGCTCCCTATTTTTCCTCTCCATTCAATC
>RJWT010032776.1:0-14042 GCA_004365215.1 Cuniculus paca | reverse complement strand
CTCTTGGAGGGGGTTTCTTGGAGGACACGTCTGCATTCTTCTTGGCTTAGTGAGCTCTCCATAGCCTGGGACTATGCCCTATTCACCTCTAGCCCCAAGGGTCAAGCACAGTGTTAGACACATGGTGGCTGCTCAGTGCCACTTGGAAATTGAATCCCTGGTGAAATCAATATAACCTTCCCTTGGTTTCTGGGATGAGATGCATAAGGTTTGTTTTAACTTCAGTAGGAAGAAAAAATATTGAGGAAGCTGCTCTCTCAATGTTTCCTGAAGTTTTCTTTCTCTGAAAAGGAACAAATTTGAACACGCCTTTGGAGAAGACTGTGTCTACATTCAGGTGAAGAGACCTGAATTGTCCTGCAAGATATGAAAGCAAACCATTGACTCTCCCAGTGCCTGTGGAAAAGCCAAAGTCCCCACTGCCAAGTATTCAGGAGCTCAGGGTTGGTTTATCAGAAGTAAATGGGTAGCTCTTGAACTGTCTTGTTGCCCTAGCAAGAGTGTAGCTTTTATACTCTTGGATTTAGGCAGGAGAGGAACTGTAAAGGTCAGAATGTTTAGAAGTAGTCACTTGTGGGACAGTTGAATATCCTACATGGCCAAAGAAGCTGCCCTCCAACTTGACCACGAGGGGCGATGACGAGCTTACTGTGCATTACTGATGCCTCAGCATCGAAAATATCATCAAAGAAAGCACAAAATGATTGTTCCCTATGGCCATCACTAAAGGAGGTTACAGGTAGAACAGTTTCCTCTGAAAGGACTGGACTCCTACACGGTCAACCATTATAGCCTAAGAAACAGAAACTTATAGGACTGGCGTGGCCTTGGGATGGTCTTCACTTTGCTTTTTGAGGATTTCTACAGCAACTTCCTTCTCTTTGCAGGCTGCATCTGGATTCTAAGGAAATGGAATCATGTGTACGAATGTGCTATTTCCAGGGATAAGCCAGCCACTGTCATGCCGATAGGCTGCCAGCTTTTTGGGACACCTTGCAAGATGGGGGATGGACCTGTGACCTAGAGGGTTAGCCGCCTCGACTGGCCATCGTAGGGCTTGATTTCCTGGTGCTATCCTTAGGTCTTCAGCAAAGTCTTGCCAAATGTTACAGCCTGGTCTCAGTGGTGTTGCAGGTAATGAAAGAAGAGCTCCTCCCCCTCATGCCTGGAGGACAGCACAAGGCTAACTGTACAAGGTGAATGGCCTCTGAGCTTCCAGGGCAATCGATGCGCAGAGTAAACAACATCTAGATGGATGCAAGCAACAATAGCAGCAAGGATTGGCAGGAGCAGGACTCATGAGAAATGCTAGCATCCTGGGAACTCACTGAGCGAGCCAGGGGACTGGAATCCCAGCACATGCTGACATAGGAGCCCAAAAAGGAAACACTAAAATCTGAACACAGACCTGGCATCCATAAAACTTCCAGGCTGACAATCAGAGAGCACAAAGACCATCTAAAGGATGATTCCAAGGCCTGCTTCCTTAAAGTCAGACTCCTCATTCAACATTGTTTTTTTACATTTTGCAGATTTAGGGTACCTGGGCTCACCCAAAAATAAGGACTCCCGAGCACACACCATCTCATGAGCCTACCAGAAAGATTAATTGCACCAAGCATTTTGCTGACTATGACACGAATAAACACTCAGCCGCACAATCATGCCTCATACTTGCACACTCACACAACACACTTCATCTCCTCACCCTTATGCACACCTCACCAGCCCAAGGCCTGAAACTGCCGCCAAGCCACGTCTTCAAACGCACTAACCTACAGCTCTCTTCTCCCAAAGGAAGTCGGGCCCTTGTGTGTGGCCGCCCTAGCATTGTGGACTGGATGTGTTCTGCCGGCTTGTGCCAGAAGAACGAAGTTATGAATGTTACTTTTTGGGTTCAGTGCAGCAAGTTCTGAATGATATGTGCAGTAAAAAATCTTTGTCCTGTGCTCGGAGAATACAAACCATTATGTGCTGAGAGAGCTAACACTCGGCCACTTATTTGTTGTTTGTTGACTGCTGTCAAATATAATAAAATGAAATAAATCTCTGGGAACAGAAAAAATTAAGGCACCTAAATGTGCTATTGGTTTTGATTTTGTCCTGGACTCATAAAATGGTACTTTTCTTTCCTTCCCGAGTGGTCAGATAAATAAATTAACTATAAAGTCGGAAAGAAAAACACATACGTGGAAAAGTGCTCTGCGGGGGCCCAGACTTGTTTTCACTCTGCGGCCACCTTCCCTCCCCTGCCTCCCACCCCTGCTCTGCAAGTCCCTGGGATTAGGTCCCCAGAAGGGTGGGCTAAGGGGTGCCCTCTGGCTCCGGGACTCTATTTGTCCCCTGGGTCCTCTCTCCCTGGTTTCAGCTTCATTCCCCAAAGGGAACTATATCACTGCTCAGCCCAAATCTTCCTGGCGACTCCATTTTATCATCTCCTGTGTGCCCCCAACTTGAGTTTGCTTTCCCTTCCAACCACCAGCAAAAGCTCATCTTGGAGGACTGTCCTGGGGAGCTGGAGCCCTGTCTGTTGTGACCTGTTGGAGTATGAAACGCTAAGGAATGTTCTCATCTTCCCCGCAGGGTGAAGGGGGTGGCATCCTTAACCCAGGATCAACAGATACGAGAGCACAGTCCCTTTGCTCTGCTGGAAAGACTCTGAGCTATAACTAAGATGGCACCACGCCCTCCTGCTGGATCGGCTACCCTTTGAGAGACCGTTGCTTAGCTTTCTCCTCTCCTCCATTGTCTTACTCACTTACCAGTTCCTAGAAAGGAAAGTGCTTCCTTAAGACATCCCTGGACACATCCTGGGCTCCGGACCCACTTTGGGAGAGCACTTCTGGTCAACCACCATGCGGTCAATTGGAGGAGAGGTGGAGGGCGCCCTGCCTTCCCTCTCCTTGCGCTGCCCAGGCCTGCGCTGTGTTAAGCGGAGAAGCCCTGCTGAAGTCTATCGTATGCTATGCACTCACCTGGGAAATTCTTTGTTTTTTTCTTTTAGGGTTCTGGGAATGGAACCCATGGCTTTACGCATGCTCCCTTAGTGCTCTACCAAGATAAGGGCTGGGGATCTAGCTCAGCGTTCTAAGCGCCTGCCCGGCAAGCGCAAGGTCATGAGTTCAATCCCCGATGCTGCAAAAAAAAAAAAAAAAAGTGCTCTACCAAGATAAAACCCCAGACCCAGGAGAAATTTTGTGTGTGTCTCTTACTGGGGACTGAACCCAGGGCCTTCTCACTGAGCTACATCCCCAGCCCCACCCTTTTAATTTTTTTATTTTGAGATAGGGTCTTGCTAAATTGCCCAGATTGAGCATGAATTTACCATCCTCCTGCCTCAGCCTCCAAGAGTACCTGAGATTACAGGTGTGTACCACCTGGCTCATTGCTAGACAGTTTATAAAATCTAATACAATGTCAAAGTTGTTACTGGTTATTAGATTGTATAGCTTAGGAAATAATGACAAAATATTCAGTATTATTCAGTACAGTCACAGGTTGCGTTGAGATATTTTCTCTCTGCAGTTGGTTGAAAGCACAGATGTGGAAGCAACAGGAATTCAGTCATTTAATAAAGTAAGTACTATTGTTGTTCACATTTTATGGATTAAAAAATGTAGGCACAGAAAGTTTCAATAATGTGTGCAAGGTCGCACTGGTAAGAAGTGTCAGGGCCAAGAGTCAAATCCTAGCAGTCTAGAACAATGCTCATGCTCCCATTTCCTCTATTTCCTCACCCCATTACCTCAAAGACACAACTGTCCTTGGGAGCTGTGTAGCAGTTCACACTCTGCCAGACATGGAGTGTAGAAGACAGGTCTGCCCATGCACCCAAGCAGGGACAAACTTGTGGGAAAGGAAGTCGGGACCAGGCTGCTGTGACTATGCTGAGCTAGTGATTCCATTAGGCCCAGCACACTGGTTGAGAGGAGCAGGATTCTGGCTTCACATAGGGTGGGAGATCTGTGGACATAGGAAGAGGAAGGTGTGAAAACAAGAGGCGTGGAGTGAGGTGCACAGAGACAGAAGTGGGCAGCATCGAGATGAGGGTCATTACCCTTGATTGAGAGTGGCAGGACTGGGAGTTGGGGAAGCCAGGTCTTCTAGGGATTTCAAGGTTGAGTTAGGGACTACTGGGCATGGTGGTACATGTCTGTAATCCTAGTATTCTAGGAGGCTCACAAGCTCAAGCCTAAGTTGGTTGATTTAGTGACTTTGCAAGACCCTTTCTCAAAATAAAATTTAAAAAAATAAAAATAAAAAGGGCTGGAAATGTAGCTCAGAGGAAGGTTCTAGATTTAATCCTCAGAAGTGAAAAACAGAGAACCAAAATTTGAACTTGACAAAGGTTGCATTAGATATTCTAATGTAGGGTCTTCTACCTGAGTATCAGCCTCCCTACCATGCCCCACTGCCATGGCCTACCTGGTCTGGCAAGGTTGGGCTCTGTCCATCATGTATTGCAAAAGAACCCAAGGCCTCCCCATAACTCACTCCCCTTCCTGGGTTCACAGGCTCACCCGGATGCTTGCAGCACATAGAGGGACAAGGCTGGGAAACAGCACAGCGTTAGGCACACGGATCCACCCATGTGAAGTTCTCCGGAACTGAGAAAGTTGAGGTGTTTGTGGTATTTCTTGGTTGTTGGGGCCCAGAAAATGAGACCCCAAAGAATGGCATTTGAACATTCTAAGTGCTTGGAACTCGGGGAGAATCAAGGTCTCTTTGATCTCCTCCACCCCAGGCCCTTCTCTAGCCCTTTGTCTTGTGACACACAGGCCAGGACTTTCTCTGTTGCCCCCCTCTCCCTGCAGTGAGTTTCGGCAGAAGACAAATTCACAGGAGGAGGCCAGAGCTGAGGTCACACCCAGAGCACAAATGAACTCTGTCCTACCTAGGCTATTGCTAGTTGTTCAGGTCCATTCATGTCCTTAAAATTAGTTTATTCTCCATCTGTTGCCCACATTCCCCATCTTTCTGCTCCCCCATGAAGAAGCAACACGAGCTTCTAAGTGCATTGGGTTACTAGGTCCTCAACTTCCTGTGATGCCCTCAAGTTCACAGTAAATTTTCATTCCTTTTCTTCTGCTAATTAGTCCACAATCAGTTCAACTCTCAGACTCAAATGTTGAACTTCAACAAGGGGGAGAGAGGGAGAAGCAGAGAAAGAGGGAGAGGAGAGAAAGAGAGTCTCTTACTTTTATATTGTTTTGTTTTATTTCTTCCAATTAAATTAGTGGGATTTGATGGCTCATGCCTATAATCTCAGCACTCTGGGAGGCTGAGGCAGGAGGATCATAAGTTTGAGTTCAGCCTGGGCAACTTAGTGAGATCCTGACTCAAAATTTAAAAAGAAAGAAAGAAAGAAAGAAAGAAAGAAAGAAAGAAAGAAAGAAAGAAAGAAAGAGAGAAAGAAGAAAGAGAGAGAGAAAGAAAGAAAGAAAGTTGAAAAGAGCAGGAACGTAGCTCGGCCCTCAGTTCAATTCCCTTACCAGCCAAAAGGAAACAAATCTTACTCTCCAGTTTCCCAGTGGGTTAAAGTGTAGTGTAGAATGCCCCCCCAACCAGTATATTTCAGTTTCCCAGATAATACTAGTTCCTGTTCCAGTTTCCGTTGCCTCTGTCTCCTAGAAAGAGCTGGTCACTGTGATGCATATCACAAGAACCAATAGAAGACATCCAAGTACTCTATCTCTGTACTTCCTGTTTGCTTATCCCATATAAGCCTTAGATCACCAGAGATCAGGGCCTGATATTTTGAGAATGATCCCAATCAGTGCCTGTCGACATAAAATAAATCTGCCTCCAAATCCTGGGTGTTGTTTTGATCTTTATGCTTGCCAGAGCAAAAGAACACATACACAGAGACAGACACACACATACACACCACAACTCCCAACACCCGAATCCTTTCTCAAGATAGTGCTGTCTAAAATCTTGGGGAAAAAAGAAATGTTTACCTAACTGCTTGGTAATTTGAGGAATAAATCATTAGAGTGAAGTAATAGCTCCTAAGTCCTTGAATGGCATGGAAGGACCCTTCCTCCATCTTTCTACTATCATTTTGTGCCCCACTCCCGTCATCATGCCAGGTATAGGGAAAAGGGCAGTTGTGGGAGCCATGCCTCTGTGGCAGGGACTGTTGGTTGGCAAACCCTAAAGCTTTTTGCTCCCTTTTAATCCTCACTGTAGACCTCCAGACTCATTTGCACATAGGAGTCTCCACAAGGCCCTGTTTTGATATAAAACAGGTTTTCCTGATAGGCTACTAACATATTTTTCTCCTTGATAAAAGGACAGGTCAAGGGAGAAGTATGCCAGGTGGGCACCTTCCTCCTTCCTGCTTTAAACACAGATTTGATGCCTGGAGTTTCAATGGCTGTCTTGTCACCATGAGGCAAAAAAATATACAGAGGAAAACCTAGCAAGCTATAGGTAAAAAATCACTGGTAGCTAAAAACATTCTGAAACCTTGATTATAATGTGGAGATGACTCCCAGCCTGGAGACATCTTAACGATAAATGTCCTTGATGTTTAAGACACAGTTAATCTGGTCCTCTGTTACTTAGAGTGAAAAGCTTTCTCAAATGATGGACACGTCTTAATGGCCACTCTCTTAGCTATGCAAAGGCCCAGTAGAAGCTTTGAAATTACTCTTCATAAATACTTCTTTATTCTAGCCAAGGTTCCATCTGCACCTCTCTCTGGAGGAAGGGAAAGACAAAGACAAACCCTTGAAAGCATAGCCTATGTGCCTAACTAAACTCTTTAACAGCAAGAATGTATTTTTATGTTCTTTTCTTTTCTAAGTAGCACCTTAACTATACTTCTGCACATAGAAGGTGTTTAGGAAACGGCTCTTGAATTGTGCTGAGCCAAGCATTTGCTAGCTATTCTTCTGAACAATTGAGCTTGGTTTCCACTGAGTTGTGGTTTCTTTTCTGCTTGAAACATGTCTCATTTTTCAATTATCTGAAGTTTTCTTAGGTCAGAGCCCATGTCTCTTCATTTTATGCACGCTGGACTGCTTCACACTGTACCAGGAATGGAGATTGTGCTTAACACAGGACATCTGTGTGATAGAGGACTGACATGGGAGTGGATATGGGCTACAACAGTAGTCTCTGCACCACCAAGTCCACCTAGGTGCAGCAAATCTAAGCCAAGCCTATGCATTTCATTCCATTTGGCTTCAGGAAGCAACTGACCCCCTACTGGCAAAGAGACATGGGCTGTAATCTCCTGGGGCCTCTAAGAAGACCCAGAGAGAGATGGCTCCCACTTTTTTCCTTGGAATGCTATGTTTGAATGTTCAGTGGTTAAGTAGTTGCAGCCATTGTGTGACCAAGAGGTCCAGGTCTGTGATTAAGCAGATTCCTAGGATGATAGAGCAGAGAAATAGAAAGAACCAGTGTCTTGGTGAAATTGCTGTACTGCAAAGGGAACCATGCAACACTTCCTCCTCTCAGCAGTTCTGCACACTCACTAGAAGAATGAATTTCCGTGTTTGAAAACCAGGAGAAATAAAAGGTTTTCTGCTTCTTACAACAAAATATACCTTGGCTGATCTGAGTGCTATTGAATTAGATGGAAAGGAAAAGACGTCACCCTCCCTGTGCTACATATCTGGTGACCCTGTTGCCTTCCTAGGTCTCTAATACTCAGGCTATTTCATTGAGGAAGCAAAGGTTTCATGTATTCAAGATGCAGACGGGCGTGGGAGGACATCCGGGTCCTCAGCTGGCCAGGCCCCTCTGTTGGTGCTCAGATTTACTCAAGGTCTGTTAGTCATTTCCAAAGAGTTCTTAATTGCTTGATTTGCATTTTGAAAACCTCTAATGATTTACAGCAGTAGCCAATCAAATAGCGAAACATGTTGAGTTTTCTTCCACTCCCACCTGCTTGTAATTCTTGATGCTTCCACCTCAGATGAGCTTCAGAGAAGGTAAAATAGAACCTGAAAGAATGAGAATCCAGGTGGGCCTAATGGCATGCACTTCTAAATTCCAGCACTCTGGGAGGCTGAGGCAGGAGGATTGCAATTTAGAACATAGCCTGGGCAATTTAGCAATTTAGCAAGACCCTGGCTCCAAATAAAAATAAAAAGGGGGCTGAGAGTGTACCTCATTGCAGAAGCCCTGGGAGAAAAAAAGAATGAGAATACATTAAGTTACCTAGAAAGCCAAAGAATGTCAAGATCTTGGCCCATAACCCTGTCTACCTTGGAATTAGGCTATTGTGATGGCAGGGTTTTGCCTAGGGCATGGGTATTGGGGAATCCTGCAGGACACCATATAATTTAAAAGGAAAGTGCCTACGTGTTCTAGACAAAGCTTTGGACATGACATCTGCACATCAACTCTTTCCTAAACCGTTGCTCTAATACAAAGAGCGGTGCCTGGGTAGTGAGGGGAAATGACATTTTGGGTAAAAATGTTAGAAAAATTCTCAGCTATGAAAGACTTTTAAATTGACTCATCTCTTGAAAGCAATGTTATTTTATATCCACTCTGAAAGGGTAATATCAAACTTATGAAATATTTACTAACTTGGCTACATAAACAACAAATCACCTCTTTTCCATTAAATATTTTTGTGAAAGATATTTTAGTAAAATACTGCAGCTTGCAATTTAATTACAATGAGTAATTAAAACTTAGAGCATAATCATTTTTGGCAAAAAGTCAGTTTTTGTTAAAATTTTAAGATCGAAAAAAGATGCATATTACGACCATAATACTGTTAGTAATTAAGATAAATGCATCAATTATTAAAGATGCAAACATGTCAAGCAAGCATAACTAATTATTTGAGCATGTTAACAGTTGTTTAATGTTAACAAGCAGTGAATTATTAAAGACCCCATGTGTCACATTCTGGACTGCATAAAATATAATGTTCTGGAACGTTTTATGATTTTCAGGTTTTCCTTAGATCTTCTCCATTAGATTAGCTATAAAGTAAAGATAACTTGCCTTTAAATGTATTTCTAAAATAATTAGCTGTAATCAGGCTAGGAGAGACCACATCTCTGAGTTTGTGCAGCAGAAAAAAAAAAAAAAGGCAGCAGATCCCAGAGAGAAACTGCAGACCAAGCGCCACGTCTGCAGGAAAGATTTATGTAATTCAGGGAAATGTTTCCCACTAAAGGTCCAGCATAGGGGCAGAAACCGGAAAATGTGGTGTTGGTGCAAAAAAAAAAAAAAAAAAAAGCAAGGCGAAAGCATAGATGCCGGCAAGCCTCACATGCACTTCGCAGCTGTATCTTTCTTCTTTTTTCTATTTAGAGATACACCTTCTTGAAAACAGCACTTCACGCAATCATATAATCAAGATGCCAATTAAGACACTTGTATAAATCACATGCAAAGCAATGCTTGGATTATTTTTGACTGTCAAACCGCAAATCAACGCCGGCAACATTCTCACTGGAATTCAACCAGTCCGGGGTGTTTCCTTCCCCAAGACACAGAGCAGACCTCCTCAGGGAACCCATCTGTTTATGGGCCTAGAAAACCAGTTAGGAAACAGCATTTTGGGGTCCTAGAGCCCCACCACTCTGAGTCTACTTGGCCCTTGAACCTTCACTCTTGATCTTACAAAATGGGAAAAAGGGAGCATCCAGAAAGTCTAGGAAAACCTCAAAGGTTTCTTGGGCAGATGGATCCGGGCAGAAGACAAGAAAGGCAGAGGGAGGTGTCTCCTACCTACCCCTTCCTGGTACGCAAAGAGGCAGCTGCGCACACCATGATCTTCTATGGATTCACCTTCTCAAGACTGCCAAAGCCACCCTCCCAGCTCTCAAAGCATGCAGGATTCTAATGAAGCTCCAGTCTCTTGGGAGCCCTCTAGCCCACCCAGCCAGATTCAGGCTGGGAAGAAACCTTAGAAATTTTGTATTCATAATTTTGGGCTCTTTGCTAAGAGGGCCTAAGCTACAGACACCACCCAAATCATCCTCTGCTCGGCCTAAGGCAAGGGATCAACTCCCGTGTCTTCATAGTGCCTCTCCCAACACCCAGATGGTATAGTGTTTCCTGGCTACAGCACGGTTATGGCACAGAAGGCCTCTCAGGGCAATATTGGTGTGGCCTAGCTCTTGCCTCCTTCTCCTGAATCCTACCCTGGCACCTTAGGATCAGGTTTTACAGAAAATAGAATTCTTGAATTGTTTCTTTCCTAGACCAAAGAGTGCTAATGGCAGGAGGTAACTAGTCCCTACTATCCAAAGAGCTTATCCTGGGTGGAACGATCACTCTCTTTCTCTCACATCCCTTGTATTTGCAAAACAAAGAGAATTTTCTAGTGCTGAGAAGAGAATTCTTATAGGGACACATGTAGATCAGTTTAAGCCTAAACTGAATGTAGATCTTTAGTTGTCAAGTGATTTCTATGGAGGTCAAGAGCCCAGGAAGGATGTTTTGGAATCTAAGCTTTTGGTGTCAATGCTGAGAGAGGATACATGTTGGGGTTCCACTGGGTCTGGTAAAAAGCACCTCCTCCAACAGCAGGGTGGGGTCTATGAAGAGATGGGCTTTCTTTTCACTTATGATCGGAATTCAAGTGACTCTGACTAAGCAAATGCAGCAGCACCAGATCCCTCTGGACTTGACAGATCTGCAGGAAGCATGATTCCCACATCTCATGGGAGAGAACAAACGACATCCATGTCAGACAGCCCTGAATAGGTGGGGAGGACCTGTAAAACCATGCTGGGGAGGCCAGAGGGTCCATTTGCTTCACTGTACAGGGCCAGCAGAATGGTCTCTCCACATTCTGCGTGCATAGTACCTAGGTTCATTTCCCCAGTAGCATATGATTGAAAGAACAGTGTGCGTTCTCTGAGAAAAAGCTTGGAGGACAGCAGTGTGTATTCTCTATATTCTTTCCCCTCCCATCAGGTGGAGGATACAGAAGGTGATATGGCCTCATCACACGGTGGAACCACAAGGCACAGGGAGCCTGGGCTCCCACAGGGACACTCTAGACTGCTGTAAACATAGCAAACGAAATTCCATTGTGTTTGTGTTATTATGTTCTGGGGTCTGTTTGTAAGAGCATTTACATATAGCAAGTCAGAAAATGTACGGAAATCCTGTTAGGCTTTACTTGGGAAAATATAATACCTAAGAACAGTTTCTTTGTGTGCCCTGAGTCATCCAGTCAACCAGGGTCCCAGATAGAACTGGCCCTTGGTGTCCTCCCCCCTCGGATAGAAGATCATTTTCATGGAGGCTTCTTTCTATGGAAGATTTTCCCTTCTTTCAGCAGCCACTGGTGGCAGCTCTAGGTAAAAAGCAAATCCTAACTTAGTGAAAGGAAGCTCCAGCAAAGCTGGCAGGTCTCCACTATTGTTTTTATGAACCATTTATAAAAGCCAGAATGGGCTCTCTGCTGGAGCTCACAGTCACCTGAAACACTAAGAACATTGGCCTCCATGGCGGGACAGAAAGAGCCCAGAAAACCTTCCAGAGAGTTCTAAATCCTGGAACTCCTGGCGTTCCAGATCCTGAAATTGTGGGTCTCCCATCTCAAGCTTGAGCACTCGCGGCTGAATTAGAGTGTACCGCTGGCCCCAGGCCAAAAGCATTCCTTCATGTGTCAGCCCTGAATCTCTTCATATGTTAGGGTGAGCTGCGTGTACACTGGTTTCTTCACTTCCAAGGCAGTTCCACCATCTGTTTCTATTATGGGAGTTTATGGCACCGAATACCTCAGACACCAGAGCCTCCATTTTTTTTCTGGCGTGCAGTTAAAGCACTTTATGAACAGAATGATTAAAAGGTAGGGGCCTCCTTAATTTTTCCCCATTTTTCTTGGCACATTATGGAATTCAGGAGGATTTTTACAGTTCATTTTATGAAGATGAAAGGTGATTTAAAAGAAAATTAAGAAATTATCGGGGAATGTAAATGTGGCTGCAACTCAGCTTTTAAAAATCCTTTAATCTCATCATGATTAAGTGGGTTTTTCATATTGTTTCCTAACTGCATATATTTAAGAAGGCAAAATTCAAGCATATTCTGAAATTCGCAAATAATTCTGGAATTTGATATCACAGAGGCTTCTGTGCCTCTGTATTATAAAACCAAATTAAGACAGCTACACTCTGAAGCTTTTAGTGAGAGGGTTTTGGGTGCATTCGGTATCACATACACACAGATGATCAAACTATATAGCTTTTAAGGCAAGACATGAAAGTGTTGAAATCCCACATAAAATCTTCACATCTCAGGGTCTTCCTGGAGCATAAAATAGGTCTATTTTGCACATCCGTGGACACACATATGCACACACACACATTTTTTGTATCTTAAGTAACCCAATTTCTACACGGTACTTATAGAGACGGTGTGCAGTCTAGCACTTATTTTTCTGTCTGATTGTTTATTTGACTCATGAAAACAGTTGTAAGTCCTTAGATGATATTAAAATGGTTAATGATAACCTATAACATATTTGACAATGAACATGGTAGTAAGAAGTACGAAGGAGCCAGAAGGCTTACTGTGATTTGCATGTAGAAGGAATCATGTATCATGAAAAATCCCCAGGAAATCTCCTCTTTGTCTGTGGAAAGGCCTGTTCATGGGGAACAAATAACCTTGAATCATCGAAGAGTCTTCATTAGTGCTCCAGAAAGGTCCCCCACTTTCACAATGTCCGGTAAATTCCTCTCCTGTTTTAACTGGCCTGAGAGAATGATAGCTATGAAGACAAAGGCGAGAGAATCCAGACATCCCCAGGCTCTCTGGCTCCTGATGATTCTCTTCCTCTACGATTTTCCTTATTACCTATCTATCATGTAAAATAAAACTTCGCTTCTGCAGTATCACAATCAAGGTCAGTTTTAGTGTTAAAAGGGAGAGGTAGGGAAGGGGAATTTAGAAGAGGATATGCAGAAGAGATGATTCACTTCAGGCTGTCCATGTGTCAAAGTTTCCATTCTGTCACAGTTCTGGCATCAAGAGAGAGCATGCTCTGGCCTTTGGAGTTGAAGAATTCAAGGCTGCATGTGGAAACCCCAGATGAGCCATTCTCCCCACAACACTTCTGGATGTTTTCTAGAAGACCTACCTCTAACGTCCACCCTCCCTTCCCCTGCTTCAAAGAGGTCCACATCCCAGACTTGCTCCACAATGCTGTGCTGTACCCAGTGGAGGCCAGTTTAGCATCCTGCATCCCCAAGAGTAGTGCTGTGCCCAGAGTCTCCCACTACTGTGATCGCCACTTGCCTGCTGCTATAGCTCAAATATGGTTCATCCCAAGAAAAACTCATGTTGAGGCTTGGTTCCCAATGCTGCAGCATTGGGAGGTATCTGGGACAAGGAAGTGGCATCCTCATGAATGGATTAATGTCTATCTTGCAGGACTGGATTAGCCATCATAAGGATCCAGCCCTCTCTGCTCTCTTTCACACATTCCACTTGCTCTTACGATTTCTGCCATGAGTTGAAGTAGCATGAAGCTCTTACTGGCACTATACTCTTGGACTTTCCAGTCTTCAAAATCATGAGCCAAAATAAACATATTTTCTTTATGAATTGCACAGTCTCTGGTAGGTATTCTGTTATGGCAAAATAACATGAGCAAGACACTTGCTCTCTACCCAGACTGTTAGTGGGTGTGGGGTGAGTCTCAAAGATGGAGAACCCATCAGGGGTCTCTGTGGGAAGAGAGTCTCCAGCCAGAGGGCACCATGTGAGGGATACCACAAAGCCTGTACTCAGGAGCAGGGAGCAGAGGAGCATACTGTACCTTGGTAGAAATTCATGTTATAAGGCTATTTTATTTTTGTTTTCTCAGTAGGGACTTCTCTAAAAACAGGTGAATTTTTTTTCTTCTTTTTAGAAAAGAGAATGTCCTTGAGAACCAAGGAGCAAACAAAGGCACATAGCTCTTTATTGATCACTGATAAACACTTTAACCACGACTCTGAGTGAGAGGAAATGGAGCAAATGGTCATTTTATACTTCCTAAGCCACAAAATGATGTCCTTGGCAAAGCTGATAGGTTGGAACAAACAGATGTTGCATGAGGC
>RJWT010032775.1:0-14046 GCA_004365215.1 Cuniculus paca | reverse complement strand
CTTCTTTGGTGATCACACTTATCAAATAGGGTTGTTGTGAAAATTGCAAGCATAACTCATGCACAATATTTAGCTTGGTATTTGACCTATAGGAAGTATCCACTTGAAATTGACTCTTATTTTTGTGCTTGTTTATTCCTGTTTTCTATGTTCTATATTATATTGAATACTACATTATTGTTAAAATTTATTTAAATAGAGTTGAGAGGTAGTTTCTTTTCAACATTAACTACTGAGGTGTTTCACAATCTTTTTTCCCCACTGCAACACACATGACAGTTGACATTTATATGAGCTGCTCACTCAATGGTCTTCCCATCATTATGTGCAATTCCTTGGACGTTAACTATAATACAGGAACTTGAGAGGTATATTACCTAGAAATTGTAGAATCTGTTCTGATTTATTTATTTTTACCAAGCAAATACACAAGACATAAACCTTTGTAGTGCAACTGCCATAATACACATTCTTTCTGACACACTTCATGTACATTGAACACAGTAGTGTATTCACACAAAATTTCAAAACTGTTGATACACAGATATGTCTATAGATTTTAAAACCTAAAGCATTAACAAGAAGCACTGCTGTCATCCTTGGCTTAACACTAATATGTCTCAATCTCATTAAGAAATTCAAAATACCTCCAATACAGTAGTATAGATATTTCTACAAAGGAAGATAAAGTGAGTCTTCTGTGTTCACCATTACTTGGAAAAAAAAAACCTTCATATTTATTTGTGTATCTATTTGCAAATCAAAATCAAGATAGCTTCACTAAATTCTGAAATGTTATATATGCTAGAATAGAGAAAAATCAACTGCACAAATTTGACTTTTTCAAGATTTGTGTAGTGTCCTTCAACATTCACTCCTACTCAACCTGTCTATAGTCTCAGTAACCTGTAGCGATTAAACAGGACGGGTAACCAATCAAAATGCAGAATATTGAAAAGGTTAAAGTCTATGTTTATGAGTCTATTAAACATTTATAGTCTTTCACAGACTGTGCTGGGTATTAAAACTATTGAATCTCTTCCTGCCTATGAACCAGCCGGAGCACTGATCAGGGAGAGCCAGGGAGGCAGCTAAGTCAACCCTCAAACTTGCCCCACTCCCACCCTGGCCTGTGGGTCAGCTGGAGTGCTGGTCGATGGGGAGAACAAGAAAGGAAGCTAAGCCCGGGTCTATGATCCAGCCAGAGCAGATCAGGGGGAGGAGAACAGCACCTCCTCCCACCTCCTCAACCCCGTGAGCAACCAGCTGATTCAGAGGAACTGTATTATTTGACTGACTTTGCAAGCCAGTAGCAGAGCAACTATTTAGAGGACTATAGTATGCAATGTAGTAACTACTGGAGATTTCCTACTCTCTCGTCACTGTTTAGATTCATTTCATTTCTGTTTTAATCCCTTTAAAATTAAATTAAAAAGCATAAAATAAAAATAAAACTTTTGAATCTCGATCTAGTAATAAACATTGCAACAATCAGAAAAGTAGAAGAAATACTTCTATTTTCAGGGAAAATTTGTTATGAGCATACAGAATGGTATAATATATATAATTTGTTCTCACTATAATTGCAAAAAATAGAAAATAATACAAACAAACCATTTATTATGGTGGAGACAAGAATTATTGACAAACTGTATTAAATTCAATTTAAAAGTTATAATTCTTAGAGTGAAAAAGATTCTTTGGAAGAAGGCGATAAAATTCTGAAAATCTATGAATGTGTAAGCAAAGAAAAAGTGAATCCTTTCTAAGTAAATATTAATAGCCAGTTTGACTTTCATTTGTTAAGTATCTGATATAAAAACATGTGATATTAATTTCAGTTGTTTTATATATATAAATTTTACACATACATAAAGTTTACTTGTTATATATATATATATATAAATATATATAACTATGTATATCTATATATGTTATCCAGTTTGCCTGGATAATGTCTTGATGCACCTAGAACTTCACAGCATAATTATGTTATATAAAACAGATTTCTTTTGTGTGAGCATTTAGTACAATGTGAGATTTTATAATAAGTAAAGAAAAATCACCTTTTGTATATCCTTCTTATCCAAATTAACTGGTTTTTTAGATCTTCTGCAAGAAAAGCTGAAATCCCTTAGTGTAAATCACACAGGCTACTAGCTATCCACTGATACAATTTGGAACTAAAATTTCCTCCAACGAGCACATGTATTGAAGTTTTAGTTCACAAAACACCAAAGATAAAGGTAGGACTTTTGGAAATGGATTGGATCTGAAGACTCTAACTTTATTAATAGATTTATCCAGTGACAAGTTCATAATTTGATGATATTATTAGAAGGTTATGGAAATTTTGGAGTCAGAGTTCAGCTGAAGGAAATGGTTTGTGGGGTCATGACTTTGTGGACTGGATCTTGTCCCTGACATGCTCCTCTCTGAGTCTGCCATGTTCTCTGCTTCCAAGCTGCTGTGAGGTGATCAGCTTTACTCCAGCATGCCCACCTGCCATGATATACTGAGTAGGCATGGTCCAGAAACAATGGAGACTTGCTCATGACCTCAAACCTCTGAAACTGAGTTAAAGTAAATCTTTCATTCTTTAAATTTATTTTCTCAGGTATTTTCTCAGATATTTTGCCACACCAGTGGAAAGCTGACTGACACATCAGCTGTACTCATAGTAGCCTTGATAAAAATATATCAATGCTTTTGGTTTTAAAAGAGATTTTAGTAAAAATTCCCAATATTACTGTAAATACTAGCAAAAACATTAATTGAAGACTTTTATTTACAAGATGGGTTTCTTCTGCAAGAGAAAGAAGAAGAGATATTTTAGAGTTTTTGAAAACTGGTTTTTGTTATAGAAAGCCAATTAAAAATACAGTAACAATTTAACATCTATATGTATGATAGTATCATCTTAAGAATAATTTTTACTATCCTCTCCCATTTGGAGAAAAGGTGATGTACTGGACATTTAACACAATATAACACTTAGTGACTAGTACATTATTTCATTTGAAAGATAACATTTTAAGCTAATTTATGCTACATAAATCACTCTTCAAATATTCTCGTGTGGTCCTGGGGATTTAGTTCAGTGGCCTAAGCGCCTGCCTGGCAAGCATAAGGTCATGAGTTCGATCCTCAGTGATGCAAAAAACAAATAAATAAATAAATATTCTCATGTGTTTTCAAGAAGGTTGACACTAAACTTTGGTATAAAATCAAAATGAATTGATGACTCTCACAATGCTCTAAATTAATTACAAAATAGTTTTACAGACTCTTTCCAAGTAGAATAATATTCAGCATGCCAAATGAGTAAATAACAAACTTTTGACATTAAATATCTCTAAATTTTTTTTATTTTAAAGAGAATAAAACAAACAAAATATCTTTAAATTCTTCTGAGAAACACGTTGAAGATAATAAAATTCACTTTGGCTCTCATTGCTGAATTGTTGCATAGTTACTCTTGGTTACCTACACACTTTAGCACTCTACGACTGCCTAGCATTTTTTTCTCTTGCTATTTATATTAAAAGATTTATCCTTAAAGCTTTCTTAAAGCTTTATTTTATCTCCTGCCACATGTAATGAAAGATTTATCCCCTCAATGGATCTATGCATTACTGGGTCAGATGTGTTCATCATATTGTTCCAAATTTAAGAGAAATGCCTGTTCTTTTCTACTCCTCACCCACAACCCAACTTGTTCACTAATTACAAATAATCATAACAAAGATTCTTATTTTCTTCATTTTAGTATGCAATGTTTGTCAGAGTGATTTGACTTTAATGATGTCACACTTTATATTTCTGATGTAAGCAATCACAGCTAGCATTTATATGTAACTTATTATATATCACTTCCATAAGTATTTAGCATATAGTAGTTCACTGATCTGTATAATAACCTTAAAGTGTAGGTATTATAGTTTTCATCTTCATTTTGTAGGTGAAGAAACAGATCAGAATGTTTATGTCAATTGACAAAGATCTAGAAGCTAGTAAATTCTAGAGTGAACTTCAAACTTGAATATTTTTCTATACACTCTATGCTTTTCTTATTAAATACGTTTGCTCTACATGATACTTACATTAAACTTAGAGAATAGGTACATGTACTTAAAATATTTTGTTTCTGTTTATTCCCCCTTAACTTCCCAAACTTATTCCCTTTCTCTGCTTCTAGATTCCTTCCCTCACTTACATCATGATCATGATCATCATCTTTATTTCATGTTTGCAACATACTGCTACATTCTTTGAGGACAGTTGGTACTTGTACATGACACATATTAAATTTTTCTACACATCCCCACTTGGTCTTTTGGTCCCCTTCACATTTTTTTTTTATTTTAAAGAGAATAAAACAAAATGCAACAGAGTAAAACAGAACAAAGCAGATTAGAACAGAACAAGGCAAGCAATACAGGATTTCAAAACAAGACAACAGGAAATCAACAATGGCTACCATAGCATCTCTTGTTTTCTTTGAAATAGTTGTTCATATCTTCACACACAATTAATTCAAATAAAACAAAATAATACAAAAACAATCAAAATAGAACAATGAAAGCCTTACAGACCTTCAAAGCAGACAAGAAGAAATCAATAATGTCTACCATAATTTCCCTTGATTTTTTCAAAATAGCTGTACATACCTTCTCACATATTGCAATCAAATAATACAAAACAGACAAATCAAATCAAAGAAAAAATGCACTATTGGACTTCAGAACATGATAAGAAATCAGCAATGGCTACCATAATGTCTCATTTTCTTCAAACTAGCTGTTCATACAATAATCCTTAATAAAATTAGCTTTTATTAACTCTTGAGGAGTAGTTCTAGGCATGTATAAGGATATACATGAGCATCTATCCTTTTTGTGCTAGAAGCAATAATAAAACAGAAGAAAAGCAAGAAACAATAAATAGAAATAAATAGCAGTAACAGCCCAAAGCAGTAACAATATAGGCTTTCAAAACAAGGTGGTAGAAACATTCAAAGGTTGTTATTTTTTATAGTTATCTTCAAAAGAGTTACTCAGATTACCAGATACAGACATACAAAATTGGTCTATCTTATGAATGTTAACTGTTCTGTTCCAATAACTAATAGAAATAGTAGTACAATCATCTTAGCTATCTTAAGTGTATATATATACAAATTTATATTTTTTCTTTTCCCTTCCTTTTTTTCTCTTTTTCCCTGAGTTGTATTTTCCTTTGCAAGTTACTTACCCTTTCACAATATTTACTGAAGATTTTTTATCTTATTGCCTCTTACACTATAGAGATGATACAGTGTTTACATATATGGGTTTGATTTATTTCACTTATGAGTCTGGTCTCAACTCCCATTCATTTACCTATAAAAGCCTCAATGTGATCCTTCTTTATAGCTGAGTAGTACTCCATTGTATAAAAATATCACATCTTTTTTATTCATTCCTCAGTTGGTGGACATTAGGGTTGTTTCCAAGAGTTGGCTATTACAAATTGTGCTGCTATAAACATGGGTGCACATATATCACTGTGGTATGATGTTTTCACTTCTTCTGGGGATATGCCCAGAAGCAGAAGAGCTGGGTCAAATGCGATTTCCAATCCTAGCATTTTGGGGAACCTCCAGACTGATTTCCACAGTGATTGCACCAGTCTACTCTCCCACCAACAGTGGATAAGGTTTCCTTTTCTCCCACAGCCTCTCCAGTGCTTTTTATTTGTTCTTTTCTTGATCCTGGCAATTTTTTCTGGAGTTAGATGGAATCTCAGTGTTGTTTTAATTTGTATTTCTCTAATGACCAGTGATGCTGTACATTTTTTCATGTATTTATTTGCCTTTTGTATTTCTTCATGTGAGAAGTGTGTTTTCATCTCACACGCCCATTTTTAGATTGGGTCTTTGAACTTTGGGGACTGATTTTTTAAAATTCTTTATACGTTCTAGAGAGAACTCCTTTGTCTGAGGGACAGTTGAGTAATATTTTTTCCCAATTCATGGATTTTCTTTTCTCTCTGTTGGAGATTTATTTTACATGCAAAAACATTTAATAAGATGAGATCGCAGTTGTTGATTCTGGGAAGTATTTCCCATGAAGTGTGACTTTTGTTCATGAATTCTTTGCCTACCACTATGTCTTCAAGATTTCTATCTATTTTTTCATCTAGCAAATATAGTGTTTCAGTTTTAATATTTAGATATTTGATCCAGTTTGACTTTAATTTAGCGTATGATGATAGGCTTGTGTCTAGTTCTAGTTTTCAGCATATGGAAAGCCAGTTTATTCAGCACCACATATTAAAGAGGCTATTTATCCTCCATTGAACATGTTTGGCCCCTCTGTCAAAGATAATGTGGCTGAATGTGTTTGTAGTTGGGGTTGTATCTTTCAATCTATTCCATTGATCTTCAGGTCTGTTTTCTTTCCAGTACCATGCTGATTTTATCACAGCAGCTTGTAGTATAATTTCAAGTCAGGGACTGTGTTGTCTCCTGCCTTGCCTTTGTTGCCCAGAGTTGCCTTTGGTATTCTAGGTCTCTTCTGTTTCCAGATGAATTTTAGGAATGATTTCTCTATATCTGTGATTTATGTGAGTTATATTTTGATTGGAATTGCATTAAATATGTATAACAATTTTTGAAGAATGGCCAGTTTTACAATGTTTGTTTATCATTTTCTTGAACAGGGAATGCCTTTCCATTTTCTGAAATCCTCTTCAATTTCCTTTTTCAGAAAAATGAAATTTGCATTGTATAGATGTTTTACTTCCTTTTTTAGATTGATTCCTAAATTTTTCATTTTTTGGGGGGTGCTATACTTTTCCTTGTTTCTCTCTCAGTGAACTTGTTATTTGTGTACAGGAATGCTATTGTTTTTTATTTGTTGACCTTGTATGCAGCCACATTACTGAATTTGATTATTACATCTAGAAGTTTATTGATGGAGTTAGTGGGTCTTCTATGTAGAATGACATATCATCTACAAATAATGATTAAGTTTTTCCTTTCTGATCTGTATTCCTTTTATTTCTCTCTCTTTTCTAATTGCTTTGGCTAATTTTTCAAGTACTCTATTGAATAGGAGTGGTGATAATGAGCATTCTTGTCTTGTAATTCATTTTAGGTTGAAAATTTTCAGGTTTCTGCCTTCAGTCAGATGTTGGCTGTTGGTTTATCATATATGGCTTTTATCATATTGAGGTAAATTCCATCTATTCCAGTCTTCTCTAGGGTTTTTATCATGAACACATGTTCAATTTTGCTGAAAGCTTTTTCTGCATCTATTGAGATGATCATATGATTCTTGTCTTTGGCTCTGTTGTTATGGTGTATTATGCTTATTGAGTTGTGTATGTTGAACCATCCTTGCATTCGTTTTATGAATCCCACTTGATCACGGAGTATAATTTTCTTGATGATTTGTTGAACTCTATTTTCCAGTATTTTACCTAGGGATTTTTGCATCTATGTTGATTAGAGAGGTTGCCCTGTAATTCTCTTTTCTGGATGGGTCTTTCTCTGGTTTTTTTATTAGGGTAATGCTTGCGGGAATGAGTTAGGGAGACTTGCTTTCCTTTCTTTTTCATTGAAGAATTTCAAGAGTATTGGCATTATGTCTTCCCTAAATTTCTTGTAGACTTCAGCAGGGAACCCACAATACTTGGCTTTTCTTTCTTGGTAAGATTTTAATTACATTTTCATTTTCATTAACAAATTAGGTTATTCTCCAGTTTTACATCTTCTTGATACTGCTTTGGTATTCCATATGATTCTAGGAATCTGTCCATTTCTTCTATGTTATAAAATGTATGAGAGTAAAGATTTTAGAAGTAGGTATTGATTATGTTCTGTATTTCCACACAGTCTGTACTGATTTTGCCCTTTTCATTTTGTATTGCATGGCTTTCAGTTTTTTCTTTCCTCTTTTTGATAAGGTTGGCTAGGGCTTTATCAATTTTATTTATTCTTTCAAAGAACCAACTCTTTGATTCATTAATTCTTTGTATTGTTTTCTTAGTTTCAATTGCATTAATTTCTGCTCTGATCTTAATAATTTCTCCCATTCTTTGGGCTTGTGCTTGACTTGCACTTCTTTTTGTAGAAGTTTGAGGTGCAGACTTAAGTTTTGTTTTGTTTTGTTTTGTTTTTTTTGCGGCACGGGGGATTGAACTCACGACCTTGCGCTTGCCAGGCAGGCGCTTGAGACCGCTGAGCTAGATCCCCGGCCCTTGCAGACTTAAGTTGTTTATTTGTGTTCACTCCACTTTCCTGATTTGGGAGTTTAGTGCTATAAATTTTCCTCTGAGAACTTCTTTCATTGTGTCCCACAGGGTTTGTTAAGTTGTATTTGCATTTTCATTAGCTTGTAAATACTGTTTAATTTCTTTTGTGACCCACTGGTTGTTTAGGAGAGTGTTATTTATTTTTCACGTGTTTATGAGTTTCTTGTGGGATTTTTTTCATTAATTTCCAATTTTATTGTGCTATGATCAGATAATATGCATGGGATTATTTCAATTCTTTTGCATTTACTTAAACATGTTCTATGGTCTAGTATATGATCTATTTCAGAGAATGACCCATGTACAGCCAAGAAGAATGTGAATTCTGATGTTGTTGGGTGGAATACTTGATACACATCTGCTAGTTCCATTTGTTCGCACACTTGATTCAGTTCTGTTATTTCTTTGCTGATTTTTCTTTTGGTTGATCTGTCTCTGTGACATTGTGGTGTTAAAGTCCCCTGTTATAACTGTATTATTTTTGATTGTTCATGTCTATTAAGATTTGTATTGCATAGTTGGGTGCTCCCATATTTGGTGCATATATATTTATGATTGTAATCTCTTCCTTTTCAAGTTTTGCCC
This sequence comes from Cuniculus paca, assembly GCA_004365215.1. Lineage (NCBI taxonomy): Eukaryota > Metazoa > Chordata > Mammalia > Rodentia > Cuniculidae > Cuniculus > Cuniculus paca. Next base: position 5,163 of record RJWT010032775.1, on the reverse strand, counting down.
TAAGGAGTATGTAGTGACCTTCTTTATCTCTTTTGGTCATTCTTGGTTTGAAATTCACATTGTCTACAAACAGAATAGCAACCCCCACTTTTTTCTCTGTTTCTGTTGCATGAAGTATTGTTTTCCATCCCTTTACTTTTAGTCTATGAATTTCCTTTTGAGTGAAATATGCTTCTGGTACACAGCATATCATTGGATGTTGGATGTTGTTTCTTAATCCACTCTGTAAGTCTGTTTCTTTTTATTGGTGAGTTGAGACTATTTACATTGTTGAATATAATGGATATATACTGATTTATCCCTGTCACGTTATCTTTCTGTTGTTGGTTTTTTACTTTTTCTGTTTAACTTTTTGACTTGCTTAGTGGTTTTCTTCTGCTGCTGTTCTTGGAATTGTAGTTATCTTTGTCTCTTTTGAGAGTATCTGTCAGTACCCTTTGTAGTGTTGGCTTGCTGGTCATGAACTTCTTCATTTGTTCTTTGTCATGGAAGTATCTTATTTCTCCATCAATTTTCAAAGATATTTTTTTAGGGTACATCATCCTGGGTTGACAGCTGTTTTCTTTCAGGTCTTGAAATACCTCATCCCAAGCTCTTCTTGACTTGAAAGTTTGTGTTGAGAAGTCTGCTATGATTCTGATAGACTTTCCTTCCTGGGTAATCAGTTTCTTTACTCTGACAGTTTTTAGTATTCTGTTCTTTTGCTGAATTTCTGATATCCTGATTATTATGTCTCAGTGAGGATTTATTTTGCTTATGGCTAATTAGGGTCCTTTATGCCTCACTTATATGCATATTGGATTCCTTTCTCATGTTTGGAAAATTCTTTGCTATTATTTCTGTAAATAGTCTTTGTATGTTGACTTCTGCTTTTTCATTGACACCTATTAGTCTTATATTGCTTCTCTTTTCATCATCTTGCAGCTGTTGAATTGTTGTTTCCTTTATCCTTGTTATTTTTCAGAGAACTTTTCTTTCATGATCACAAGCTTCCATCCTGTTTTCAAGGTCCAAGAGTCTATCTTCAGCTTCATTCAGTTGGTTTGCCAGCTTTTGAAGAAATTTTTGATTTCTTGGATATTTCTTTGAATCTGTTTCATGCATTCTAATTCTGTTTCACATTGTTCATTCAAGGTTTCCATCATTTTCTTATGTTCCACAATTTTTTTCTCTAGATCTTCTTTAGGGACACTCAACACTTTTTTCATGTTTGCCATTTCTTTTTTACCGGAGAGAGCATTTCTGATCTGATTTCCTCTATAGCTTCATGGAGTTGTTTATTTACTTCAGTTGCTATCATTCCAGAAAGTTCAGTTGTGCAATTTCCACTCTCTTCCATTTCAGTGTCTCTGGGGTTTTTTCTTGGTTTGCTGGAAGACTGAGACTGAATCTTGCTCGTTCACTTTGTCATTTTACTCTGGGATCTGTGTGACTGGTCAGGCACCCTCTTGATAGTATGTATTTGTATGTTGTGCTAGGCAGAGTTCCAATCCTCAAATATCCCTGTGGTTAATCTGTGGCACACCCCTGAACAATGGCATGGTTGGCTTGTGCCCTGTGACCTGTGAGGGTGGCCTGATGCTGCCTGATGGATTGTTGTGGGTTGCACTAAAACACTGAACTAGGCTAAGCTCAGATCCTCTGCACAGCTAGTAGGGATGCATCTGGCTGGGTGGTGTTCAGAACCGGAGGTTTTGCTTCTCATTTGATTTCAGTAAAGTATTTGAAGAGTACTCACATTAGATTTTTTCTAATGTTCTTACAGCATTCAGCACTGAATCTGTTCGGGCTTCTGACTTTTTTAGCTCACAAGTTTTTTATTTTTTAATATCACTGACTGATATTGGCTTACTTCAGATTTTTATGTCTTCTTGATTTTTAATTGGATATGTATACATATATATACACATATATGCTTTTATGTATTTCCTCTGAATTTATCCCATTTTTTGAGTACCAGTGATTAAATTAGTAACCCATAATCCTCAGGATATTACCAGAATCTGTTGTGATATCACCTTTTTCATTTCTAACAGCATGAATTTAAGCCTTTTCATTCCTTATTTTGGTGAGATTAGTGAAGAATTTGTCTATCTTGTTTAATCTTTCAAAGAATTAACTCCAGTATATTGATTTTTTCATTTATATTTATTTATTTATTTTGAGTCTCAATTTCATTAATTTCTGTTTTGTACTTTATAATTTTCTTCCTCATATTAGATATGGGTTTGGAATGTGCTTGTTTTCCTAGAACAATGAGATGCAACTTTAGGTTATTTATTTGAGCTCATTCAGTATTTCCATGTAGGAATTCACTGCTAAAATCATCCCTCTTAAGATTGCTTTCATTGAATACCATAGGTCCTGGTATGCAGTACTGACATTAACATTTGATTGTGGAAATTCTCTAACATCTTCTTTAATTTTATCTATGATCCATTGATTATTCAAGAGGGTATTATTTAGTTGGTATATGTCTCCATATTTCATGTAGTTTCTTCTATCATTTATTCCTAGTTTAATTGCACTGTTACATGATAATATGCATGGGATAATTTTGATTCTTTTGAATTTACTTAAGTATGCTTTCTTGGCCAGTATGTGATCTATTTTGAAGAAAGTCCCATCTGCTGCTGAGAAAAATGTTTATTCTGTTGTTGGGTGGAATACTTTATAGATATTTATGAGGTGTATTTGCTTGAAAGTCTCATTCAATTCTGACATTTCTTTGTTGATGTTTTGTGTAGTTGATCTGTCCATTTGTGACAGTGTTGAGGTACCCCATTAGTATTTTTTTGTGTTTATTTGTTTTGTCAAGTCTGTTTGTATTTTTTTGAAGTTGGTTGTGCCAGTATTTCTTGTGTGTATGCTTATACTTTTTAACATTTCCTGTTTAATTGTTCCCTTACTTACATAATATGTAGTGACCTAGTACTATCTGATTATTCTTAGCTAGAAATCCACTTTGTCTGAAATTATGACAGAAGCTTCTAATTCTTTCTGGGTTCTTTTTGCATGGAATATTCCTTTCCATTCTTTGATTTTTTTCTGTGTCTTTCTGAATTAAATGTGTTTTTGTATGCTGTATATTGTTGTGTTCTTTTTCCTGATCCCTTCTGCTGACCTGTGTCTCTTGATTGAGAAGTATACACCATTCACATTGATAGTTATTGCTGAGAAGCATTGACTTATGCCTGTCATTGCATTATTTTCCTGTTACCAATTTCCTCATTTTCCCTTTTTGCTTAGTTGCTCATCTTGCCAAGTGTGTTCATTTGTTAAAACCAATTGATACTTTGGCTTGATTGTCTCTAGGATATTCTTGAGAAAATTTTGTAATGCTGGTTTAGTGGTCATGAATTTCTTGAGGTGTTTCTTTTTATGGAAATAAATTATTTCTCCATCAATTTTAAAGGGAAGTTTTGGATTTTATGCTGACTTATTTGATACATCATGACTTTCATTTATTTATGCTCTTCCTTTTTCCAATTTTTCCTTTTTGGTCACCAGACACTCTGGGTATAGATTTATTAAGGTGGATAGCAAGGAGGCAAGAAGACAATGTAAATCAAGTATGCACATTTTAAACATCTCCTGGGATGATTTTCAGTAAAGATTTTATTGACCAAAGTAAAACAAAAGGTCTAGTGTATTACATCCACACACACACAGAAACTAAAATGTAGTTGTCATAGTGTGTGTGGAAGCATAATCTTACTAACAAAGAAAAAAGGAAAATGAAGGGAAAAGCAACTGTGACTGTGTACATCAATATTGACTGTGATAAATTGCAATGCAGTTGGAAGTTTCAGAATATATTATCATACAATAGTTATTGAAAAGATTATTGATTTTTAGCATACAGAAGATAAAATCTATAAGTAATGCTATAGAAATAATTTTTGTATTTGGGGAAATGATCAAATAAAAATCTCATAATATTCTGGGAAAGTATGTTATCATTTGAAATATTTCATTCCAGTAACACTGGTTAGCTTATTGGCCAGGAAATGACTACAGCATTTGATGTTGAGATAGGTGAGTCATTATGCAAAGAATGGACTCTCTATATGAATTTTTTACCAACTTCCCCCCTCAGGGTTCAACAATCTGTGTCAAAATAGGAAAGTGTCTTGTGAAACTTTTGGCAGACAATCTAATTATTAATCAACCAGAAAAAAAAATCTGAATAATCCTAACAAGTCACTTTCATTTTCCCATTTGCAAAATTCAGGTGTTAGTTTAGCATTAATTGAATACCTTCCATTTGCCTGACCCTGTGTTGTGTGTTTTGCAGAGTTTTGAAAAGCCCTGAGATTCTATGTTTCTCTGATTTTCAACTATTAATGTGCACCTGCTATTAAAGTATTGAATACAGGGACAGTTTGTGAACTACTGTTACTAATTAATTGCTTTTACATAAAAAGTCTGTAAAATTCACATTTGCAGCATTTCTCATAACATTCCTTTCTTCACATTCTCCCCCAAAGAGTACTATCTACTGATTATTTCTGCCATAAAATGCATCATAAAAATGGAAGGTCTAAAATCCTTTACAAGACCTTCAATTTCAATCACTCAAAAACAAAACACAGTGGTCAGAAAGCTGAGTAAAATCCTTGTCAACATAATTTCAAAAGATGTTAATATTAATAACTATCATTTATTAGGCATCTATTTCAGGAAATATGCTGAATGCTTCACATAAGGAATTTTATTTAAACAATGTTCTCTTCTATGTGGACTTTGAGTCAGAGCGTCTTGGCTGCATAACTAAACACATATGGCTACAAAAACTCTGACAGCTGAATTTTCTACTATCATTCACCTTGTTTTAGAATAATCTTTTTGAAGACTAACCATTTTTTAAGACCTGATCATGCTTCATCTAGTAACACCTTCACATTTTTTATGTCATGAGATATTATGCCTTGAACAGTGACTTTTTTGATTACCAAGGCAGTTAATTTCAACTGTCAATTTCATGTGAAAAAGACACTCCTGAAATTGAATACATCAAGGATATATTACATTTTTAAGTACTAATGCACTGATATTCATAACTGAATGTGTTGTTAATATGCTGGGTCCTGTTGGACATGAATCACAGAATGTCTGACATTTTAAGGAATTTTTCTCATTAATTCTGTTCCTCTGTTCTTT
>RJWT010032774.1:0-14053 GCA_004365215.1 Cuniculus paca | reverse complement strand
ATGACCTTGCCCTTGCCAGGCAGGCACTTAGGCCACTGAGCTAAATCCCCAGCCCGACACTCTATCTTCTTACAGTTCCATATAGATTGTGTTTTACAAAGTCGTGTTTTAACTTTTAGCTTGGATTCTAGAATTAAGAAAAATATCCTGTAGTTCAAATTATTTCCTCTAGGACTATAAAAATTCATTTATTAATTTTTTTCTGATTCATGCCTTCTCCCAACTATTTTTGTTTGATTATTGTCCTTGTGCTTAACTGTTTTATGTTCTAATTGTGACTAATTTATTTTTAGGTTTAAAGTAAGTTGACTTTAGCTATATTCTGTATGAGTAGCTAAATGAACGGGGTTTGATTTCACATCCTCTGGAACCAGGCTGTCTAAATTTGATTTCCTGTGCTCCCACTTATTAACTGAATAGCAAAAATGATTCTAACATAAGCAAGACCTTTCTTGCCACTGTCACCTCATCTAAGATGGAGACAGGATGACTGGGCCCAAAGCCTTCCCGGGCCGGTAAGCCTACTGCAAGCCTGCAAGATGGTACCATAACTTGTACCATCTGGTTCAGTAAGCCTGAACGATGCAAAAACACAGGAAACCAGCATAACAAACATGTAGCATGACCACACTTAACCTCACTCCTACTCCTCCCAGAGACACCTTTGTTCGTCTCTGTGCTACGTACCTTTGCTATGCACCTTGTTTTTCTATTGGATCAGTGTTAGCTAAGTGTCTGTACTTGTAATCCTGTAAGCTTGTTAACAGTTTATCCTAAGGTAACCTGCAATGTGATTCTACTACAGAAGACCCCTGGACAAACAGCCTCAGTAGCAACCCACTTTTGGGACTCTCCCTTTCTTTCTGTCAAGAGTTTTCACATAAAAAAAACAAAACAAACAAACAAAAAAAAAACCTCCTACTTCTAAGCCCATTTGTCCTTGGATCCATTTTTCAGAGTCATGAGACACATTTTTCACAATCATGAGACAGGTTTCCAGTTACTTCCCTGTAACAAAAACATAATGTTGAGTGCAATAAATCCAACACAAACTTAAATATATGAGGAACCCAAAATTATATATATTTTTATATATATATATCTCAATTAAATATGTAAATATGGAAGAAGCTCAAATAATTCCCAAAATTACTTATTCTATTGTTTTAAAAGTAATTTAATATATATGCTAATTTGATTCATTTATACTACTAGCTTCTCTTAGTTTGTCGAAAAGAAAGTTTTGTGCTATTAACTGTTTCTTCTCTGTAAGAGTGTTGTTTTTGTCTGTCTTTTACTCTAACTACATTGAAGATAATGATGCACAGTGTATTAACTGGTGTTATTCTTTTAATATTTTGTTATGAAATTTTGTTTTTTTTTTAATAAGAGAAGATTAAATCTGTTCAGGTGTGGAAAGAATTAAAAGCAGTGTGTAACATGTTACTTGTCATGTAAGTATTCACTAATGGCATTTCTAGTACCTTAAAGTATTACCTTGCTAGATGATTAGTAACTGATGGGAAGTTCAAAGGTGATATTGGCATCATTTGCTTTCAAGTCTTTTATAGAGTGAGTTCTACAGATTCTAACCCAGAAAACCTTGACACATAAATGGCTGACAATCAGTAGCATGTGCATCTTAGACATCTGAAGACTTCTCAGTGATGCATCTGTACTTAGTGGGCTGAAATTGTGTGATGTACAAGGGATCACTGAAGCCTACTGGGGCTCCTTCAATCACTGGAAAAGCTCAAGTCTTACTGTCTTTTGGGGGAGTAAATACTGTGACCAAATGATTTGACTCTTCAAGTGAGTATCATCTTAAATTTGGTCATGCCTTTTGTATATGAACTTCTCTGAACTAGAGATGAGTAAACAGCATTATCAGCAAAAGTGTATAGTCTTCCCCCTTCCTCTGCCTTGCATCTCTTCTCAGTGATCATAAACTTATCTTCCTGCATAAAGCACCTATCACAAGACTACGTGTACAGTACTGGTTGCTACAAAATTTCTTCTGAATCATTTTAAAATACCTATATTTTCAGACCACCTTAGTAAGAAATATTCTTCTAACTTTTACTCTATGCCCACTGACATGCTATTCAGAAACAAAACAAAGCAAAACAAAACAAAACAAAAACTGTCCTTATATTGGAACAGTGTCATTACTATGAGTGAAATCCCCGAGAGTGATTTTGTGAAAATTCTACCACTCATAGTCCTGAGAAAACAGATTTATATTTTATGATTTACAAAATGTAACATTTTATAATATTTTAAAAATTTGATGAAAATCTTCTATTTATATAAAACTCACTGATACATGTACTAGTTTTCTACTTTATTTTTAGATATACAAAATAAAATAAATTGATCTGTATAAAAGTTACTCTATACAGATGTTACAAGAGAGCCTTTTCTTTGTATTAGAGTTACAAATGGTAAACCACAATCTTTTGTAAATTTATGGCACAGAATGTCATATTCAAAACTTGAGGTTTCTTTTTTTTTAGTAGGAAATGATTATAATAATGTAGACACCTAATCAGTGCCTACAAAGGAGATAAATAAGTCTAATATATATTTGTATTTGGCATCATTGTTAAAGAAGTTAATAAACTTTAATCAATGACTTTATTGCAAGAAAATAAATGTATTTCTCCCGAAATTAAAACTACTACTCTGAGTTGTACTTGCAAGTGATTGTATAGTAGGTTATACTGAACCTACCCTCTGAACTATTCCACAGCAAAGTAAGATCTTACTCATCTTCAATCAATCCTTATTTATAAGCAATATAAAAATGATCCCCAAGATAAGCTGTGGGAAGAGAAAAGTAACATGATGAACATGTGCTAAAAAGTAGTTTATGGTTTGCAAAAAAATGCCTTTTTATGAGTTGGTAGCATTTTACCTTCTTTTAAACCATGATTGGAAACACTTGTACTAATGTTGAGTTATTTAGGGAAGAATCTCATAAATATGCCATTTTCATGAAAAATAAAAAAGAACAGATGAATATTTTGTATCTAAAATGTATACTGATTTCCTGTTTTAAAAGTGTTCTAGTGAGAAGTGACCTGAATTAAACTAAAGGAGATACTGTTATTTCTAGCAATTCTCTTTATCCTATTTGAAAGAACTGTTTTGTATCAAACTGTTAAAACTAAGTTCTCAAGAAGTATAACCACAGTCTGAATAATAATAACACAGAAAATTTATGAGAAACTGTTTTAAATTAATCTCTCATCAAAAAGTATGTGTGAACAGAATGAATAAAAGTTATGGGACAAACTGTTCCCCACTTCTCAGACAATCACTGCCGGTGATCCAAGCCACATTTTAACCTTTGAAAACATGGTAGTTTACTCGCAGTGTCATATTAAACTATCTGTTAGAGGGTTGACATTTATTTCAGGATATGAGGAAGAAGGGAGAAAAAGCAGGTCTGGGGTTACTGTTCACTTTTATCTGAAGCAGTGCTTGCAGCACAAAGTAAATATTGGAATCATGTAAAGAAATGCAGCAGGGGCGGAGGGGAGGAGGAAGAGAAAAAAATATAAAAAAGAGAATTAAGATGTGTTACATACATGTTTCTGCTTCTCAGGAGGACTGCAATCATTATGTACTGAACGCTTGTGCTAACTTTTTTTGTTGTTGCTTTTGTGGCATTGGGGATTGAACTCATGACCTTGCACTTGCCAGGCAGGGATTTTAGCCACTGAGCTAAATCCCTGGCCCTTGTCTTTTTGAGACAGGCTCTTGCTATGCCATTCAGACTGGCCTTGAACTCACTTTGTAACCCAGGCTGGTCTCAAACTCGCAGCGATCCTCCTGTCTCAGCCTCCCGAGTGCTGGGATTACAGGCATGTGCCATCAGGCCCAGCTGCATGTACTAAAAAAAAGTGAAACTGACAGCAGTTTTCTGTATTACAGATAATTGAGTACCATCCCCAAAATTCTCACTTGATTGATCTGAATGTGGTCTGGGACTCAGAGACTAACAGATCTCTCAAGTAATTCTGATGGATAACCAATCTAGAGAATCACTGATCCAAAGAGTGGGAAGAAAGATGTAAGGAATGGCAAATAGTTTAAAAGTTCCCTTTCTCTCTCTCTCTCTCTCTCTCTCTCTCTCTCTCTCTCTCTCTCTCTCTTTGTCTCTCTTTTCTTAGAGAAAACCAATTTGGTTAAATTCTTTAGCCCTTCTTACATGTAAAAGACCAAAATCGTTTCTTATTATGCTCATTTGGGGCTTCAGGCAACAGATAGACTCACACTAAAAGTGATGTTTTTGTGCCTTATTAAAATGATCTATTTGATTTTATTTAATCCAACTCAGCCACTAAGCAACCTATTATCTTCAAAGAACAGTCCCACTGTTGTAAGGTATTCAAAGATGAATAACATCTGAACCGCTTTTTTCAAATACCTTAAATCAGCATAGAATGTTAGCTGCCACCTAGAGTCAGAAGTTGCGAATAAATGAGACCTGGAGAAGAAGCTAATGGCTTCTTGAATAACAAATGAATATTCCACGCATTCCAATAATGAAGGTACAAAATCAGCTTCACAACAGCATGTGCCCATAAGCATATAGCACTACATCTGATTAGGCCTCAGGTGAGAAATTAGATATTTTAACAGATGATTTATTTGGAGCTATACCTTATTTGCCAGGCTGGGCAGCTATAAGACTTTTGTTTTAAGCATAGAATTTGAAATCTAAAGTAGTCAACAGACAGATAGAAGTCTCAGCATTCTAAAGGATTTACCTGTGAAATTTGCTTTCTAAGTGCCGGTCTGACATTTTTAAATTTAAGTTAAGAACATCGTCATTGGAAAGAATTCAATTTATGAATAGATTTGTCAGAAGAGTGTTACCCAGTGAAATCTGGCTGCATATCTACTATGAATTATTTCTTGATTTATGGTGCAGACACACATAGTGTGTATGTGTGTGTGTGTGTTCTTGTTACAAGTTAGCTTATACAGCAACACAATATGTAGTGACAGAAAATATATGCATGATTGCACAGGGCTGGGGAAATGTGGATCGTAGGAATATGGGGGCATGTGTAAACTTTTGGAGGAGATGGATGTGTTTACTCTGATGGTATGGTGATGATTTGCTAGAAAAAATATACATTTATGATCAAAAGACTCCTCTTTCTCTTGACATCATAGGAATGTTTTTATGCATTGATTTTCACAATTTAAACTTTAATTCATTTTAGAATATATTTGGTATATAAATGACTAGTGAAGAACATCATCTTTTTTTCAGATGGAAAATACATTTTATTAATTCAAATTTTTTCATTTTATGGAAAAAATAAAACAAAATTTCAAAAAACAAAATAAATAGGAGAGTAACAGTAGTTAATACATTGCCTATTCTTCTCTTTAAAAACTAAAACTAGGCCCAGGTCTATCTCCAAGCACTGAAGTGAAATGAATCAAGCATATAAATATCGAAACAGAAACACTAACTCTACTGGAAGAAAAAATAGGTAGAAATCTTGAAGATACAGATATAGGCAGAGACTTAATGAACAAAACCCAGCACAGGAAATCAAAGAATCAACAACTGGGATCTTATTTTATTAATTTTAATTTTAAACCTCGTTTTCTCCATTGACTTATTGTGCTTCTCTCATGCATACATCTAGGTTCTACATTTGCTTGAGTCTGTTTCTGTGGTTTTAATTCTGTTTGATTGCTCTGTTTTCTCCTTCTGTACTTTTTTGCTATTCGAAATATTATAGATTTAGTCTTTGTTAAGAGAAATTCCCCTTCTGTTCTGTTTCAGTACTGGTTTTGTCATTCTTGGAATGCTCGTCTTCTACATGATTGTTGAAATGTTTATAAACATAATATATGCATAGATCAAAAATCACGTTCATAATGTAGCAATACATAGTCTTTTAAAAACAAATTCTAAAGTTTTATGCAATCAAATTGACTTTTCACATAGAATTTTAGGAAAACTGTCCTGACTACAGTGTTGAAAATTATTGCCAGACAATCACAGAATCACTACTTTCAAGAATAACTTTCTTAGTTCTAAAACACTGAGAAACTTGTCCATTCTATTAATTTCACCACATGTTTTTGAATGTGTACACATAAAAGTAACTTAGTGATTTTCCTATGGATTGAGAATTGGGGTTGCAAAACTATCAAAAAAACCAAAACAACCAAAGAAAGACAAGAATACAAACAATAGGAACTCTAATTCATCGGCGATGCAAATACAAAACGGCAAAGTTTTTGGAAGACAGTTTGGCAGTATAAACATGCTCTTACCATATGGTCCAGTAATGACTTTCCTAAAATTGAAAACTTGTATTCACGTTTCACTCAGATGTTTATAGTAGTTTATAAGACATAATTGCCAAAACTTAGGTACAATGAAGATGCGTTTAGTAAAGTGAGTAAACAGTAGTGCATCCAGACAATGGAATATTATTCTGACCTTAAAATGATAAATGATTCTTTCTCTCTCTCTCTCTTTCTCTCTCTCTCTCTCTCTCTCTGTGTGTCACACACACATACTATGAAAAGACAGAGAAAGTTTAGACACATATTACTAAGTGAAAATAATCTGACACATTGTAAGATTTCAACAATTTGAGATTTCTGGAGAAAACTATGAAAGTTGTGAAAAGATCAATGATTACCAGAGGTTTAGGATAATAGGTGATGTGAAGGCCTAGTACAGAACATTTTTAGGGCAGGAAAACTATTCTGTATGGCACTTTAATGATGAGTACAAATCATATGTTTGTCAAAACACATAGAATGTACAACATCGATCATTAAAGCTAATGTAAACTATGGCTTTCCATTGATAATGATATAGGTATATCAGTTAGGTATTGTAGGTATTGTAGTATATCAGTTATAACAATTGTAGGTATATCAGTTATAACAATTTTATTCTCTGGAGTGGGAAGCTGATGAAGGGGAAGATTGTGAATACATGGCCCAGGGGCTCTGTGGGAGACTATGAACTTTCTGTTCAATTTTGCTGGGGACGTAAAGTTGGTTCTAAATATACATCTATTAGAAACAACAACACAAAATCCCTTCTGAATTTCATCAAGGGTGATAAGATATTAAAACATTTTATTTTATATGCGCCTTCGAACTTGTAAAACTGCCTGAAATAAAATGGGAGGATTTTTTCAGTTAAGATTATTCTTTGTTTATGAAAAGGTTTTCCAGTTTTATAATCTTTGGCCCTTCATACCCAGCACTTTTGAAAATCCTTATTGAAGTCAGCAGTGAAAAGAAGATATCAGGTGTTACTCCACAGCATCTGTTCTCAGAGAACCACAGAGAGAATCAGAGTCTACGTGCAATTGTAGAGCATGGGAAACATCTCTGAGAATCCACAGCTTTGTATCACTATCAACTCTCACTCTACGAAAATATTTAAATAGTCTGGTTCTGAAAATGTGTACTCCCTGTCCTTTCAACAGGAAGCTGCTGGAAGAGACGTAATCAGGGTCCTTAGAAGCAGTTAAAGAGTTGTCATGTCCAAATGAATAATGTTTTCAGTCAACTAGTAGCTTTTACAAGTTCATTTATAAGACAGAAAAGAAAAAAGATTCCATGTAGAACACAGGAAGCTTTGACTTTGTTCTTGAAACACTTAAGGGGAACCTAAGTGCTTTCCAGATTTGGAGGTCAGTTATGCTTTGAGAGCACTCAGGGCGATCAAGCTGGTGCTAAGCAAAGAGAGCTTGAGTGGAGGAAAGATTCTTCCTCCACCAAAGGCAGCATATTTTAGCTGCATCCTTTGCTTGGTGCCTTACAAGGCTGAGATCAATTTGTCTGCTGAGTACATCCTCATTTGAGGTGTAATGATGGGATGATTCACTTCTCAAATCTCTATGATTTTGGCAAAATTCATTTTTGGAGAGATTGAAGTGTGATGTTTTCTTTGTTGGCTGTTGGTGGCAACCACTGGTTAGCAGCTGTTTTCAAGTCTCTGCTGTGTGGTCTCCTCCATGGACTCTGTAACTTTCTTACTTTTCCAAAGATAGCAGCTAAACTTCTTTCGTCCTTGAATTTCTTTTTCCAAGATGGAATTAGTCTCTTAAGCTCATTTGCTTACACCAGGCCCACAAAGGACAATGTTTTTTCTGATTTTCTCAAAGTGAACTAATTTGGGATCTTAATCATATCTGGAAAGTTGTTTTTTTTTTTTAACTGTTACCATGTGACGTAAGCTGATCAAAGGGAGACCACTCCATTGTATTCATAGGTTGGTGCACACCCAAGGGGAGAGGAATGAAATGTATATTAAGAGTAGGATACTAAACACCATCCTAGAATTCTGCTTGCAACATAGACTATGTTCTTTTCAGCTTCTAGGCTAATTTTGACCTCCATAATATCTTCTCCAACAATTCCTTTTATGGGCCTGAAAATAATCATTTTTTCATTTCCTCAATCTTTTTTCACACATTTTTATCAGGCCAAATAGAATATGTACTGTGTTTACTTAACAATGCTGCAAATCTCACCTATTTTTTCAAATGTAATGAGCTGTGCAAGGCCTCCATATCTGTTAGCATTATCAAAGTGATTTGGACTTAGTATGAGACACACTAATATGCATATTGCAAAAGATTTGTTGGTTTAAATCAAATTAAAATAAAATTTCAAAAACAAATAAGAAATTAGAAGCATTTTATATGGTCAGTGATTCAATGAGCTTTTAATTTGACCATCAGACACATTTGTCATTTATGCATGGATCACAAATATATAGATGAATTTTCCTAAAGTTTGGAGGGGAAGCTCGGTGAAATGTAAAGATTTAAAGTTGAAGCAGTTTGGAAAGTAGTTGAATCTTGGGCAGTATCTATTCTTAACCAGATACAAGATCAGTGTAATTATTCAGGTCATGGCAAATCTCTATAGTCTTGATAACAATGAAAATGTTGTGGAGACAATTTCACCCAAAGGCAGTGGAACAAAATGAAAATAATCAACTTCCTTGAGTCTTTCTGTGTGTCTTTGTTGTTGCTTTTGAAGGGATCTATCATGTGGGGTAATTAAATGTTCCAAAAGACCACAAAGAAATAAAATAGGCCTGGGTGATGGGAGAGAGCTTTAGTGAACAAGGCAGACAAATAAAAATGTTGGCAACAGTTGTGTAGTTTCCAATAGAGAAGTTTCTAATAGCTAGTCCTTAGGAAACTAAAGAGAAAGAAGCACTAAGAGGGGTAAGGGAGTGGGTCATTACCTGTGAATAACTTCCATAAAGAAAGAGAAAATCTGGGGTCACAACCATGTTTTATGTCTCATCAGCTGGAAATGAGCCTATTCATTCCAACGGGTCACATCACGTGCTTTATCTTTCCTGTGTGTTTCCCCATTGCAGAATAAGTTACATAGACATTTTCTTCCTTGTTGTGCTTGCCTGAAATTCATATCAAACAATCTGGTTGAAAAGGATGCAGAGTAATTGTACCTTTAATGAATCACTATTTCTGTAGTTAACCTCCATTGCTGGACCAAGGGCCACAAATGGAGCACAGATGTGCATTAGTAGCTCCCCAGCCTTTACTATTCCCCATTCTTCCAGCCAGAGCAAGGCATATACAACAAGCACATAGTAGAGTGTGGCGCTTTGATCCTAACATTCAAGAATTAGATTACTATAGCTGAAATTCTAGCTGTATGTATTTTGACTGTGTAATTATGTTAAATTAGTAAAAAGTTGTTAACATAAACTTCTGATTTATGAGATGGGGACAAAGCTTCTAGGTTCTAAAGTTATTACAGAATGAAATCATACAATGAACCCTCAGTATTGAATCTTGTCAATCTGTGAACTTACAAGCATTATTACCATACAATGACTTTTCACTTTCAATTGGAAAGAGAAATAATCTCACTCATCAACTATCGAACCTTCCTAATAGCTTCTGGAACCTTCTTAATGGCTTCTGTTTTATACATTACCTTTTAATCTTCCGTGTTGCCAGAAACCAGAAGTGTCAGACAGAACAGGTTAAAGGCAGAATTATCCTCTAAGGCAGAGATGTGAAGGTAGATGAAGATATTAACTAATCTGTCTTTTTATTATTTTAAAGAAAACTAGAGTTAGTAAAATATGTCTGAAGTTTTCAAAATTACCACTTGAATATCATACAAATGTTTTATTTCATCTAAGCAAATCAAATTCATATATAAAATAAGTGATAAATGGAACTTGCCATCTACGGGAGAATATTTCCCATGTAGCGGAAAGCAGAGTATTTGTACTCAGAGGATAGTACCAAGGATGGGCTATCAGAATAAGTAAAAAATAGCAGGCTGGGGTGACAGGAATGGACACTGGTCTGGCACCCTGTGATAGGAAGGTTCTTGTAGGCAAAATTGTGAAAGGAAGATGCCATCTACTGCTCAGGACACACTCAGGCTGCTCTGAATTCCTGTGTTCTTCATACATCCTTGTTCTGACAGCTCCAGTACTCTAGTAACCCTTCTACAGGACAGCATATATTTCTTTTAAGTCCCAGCTTCTCTTTTGTCTTTGTTCAGAAAGACCTTTCTAGTCTCATCCATGCTCAGCGACTGCATGGAGTTCTGCACTCACCTCTGAGGGAGACCTTGTGAGAAATCTAGAATTGAGACTAGGCAAACACTTTGGGCAGGAAGACATCTCTGCCTCTGAGTTCTTGTCCTCTGTACCCAAATTAACCTTTGCAACCAAGAGAAAACTGGACCCGAGACAGTAACCTAGCCTTCAATGTCTTAAAAGTGACCCACGGATGGAAATTAGGTAACTTATTTCTTTTAGTTTTTTAAATTAAAAAAAAAACTGAAACACATATTGCTTGCTACTTTTTTGTGTAAACTGTGTGAATTCCCTTTTTTCCTTGAAAATATGTAATTTTGAATTCCTGCATTCTACTTAGAACTTGTATTTCAATAGTATAGTAGCAACACATTAAATTTTATCCCTGCATTTTATCTATCTTAGAGCTTGGTAAATTGATATTTTAATACTAATAGTGTTATATCTGATTAGTATTTTTAACTTTGAATGAAATGATTTATATTACCTAATGAATTCTCTTCTAATATTTATGGGAGTCAAGAAATATATATGAGTATCATAACATATACAAGTCTGTTTTACTCATCTCAGGCCCCTTAGTGGGCTCCTAACTTTTCACCTATCACGTACTTTGAAGACCAGAAAAAAGAGGAAGCACAAAAACTCAAAAATTCCCGGAAGGATTTTTCATTTTGGCAATGTTCAGTGCTTTGGAATGCTGAGTGTCTGAATCTTCTTGATATTTCCAGATTTCAGGTAAAACTGCAGACAGAGGAAAGTTTTAAAAAAAACATAAAAATGAAAAACACAAAATTTGTTTCAAGAGCAAATTCTGTTAGTGGCTCACATGCTGGGCACTGAAAATGTGTAGAGTAGAATTCTTCACAACACTGTTTTAGAAATCAGAAAATAAGGTTTTTGGTTTCCTTTTAAGTTGGCTCCAATTCCATCCTGGGAGGGATAGATAAATGAGCTGAGCTCCTTGTAAAGCTATGCCTTGCCTCTCTGAAAGCCACATACATTTTCAGTGTGGCTCAGAGTAGAGGACTAAGTTTTTTGGGAAGTACAAAATGATATGTAAAACCATACATTTTAATATAGCTTCTGTTTTCTGACTACTTTGTCAGAGTCTTTGATCTAGAAAAGATAGTGCCAACTTTTAGAGACCCTTGAGTCTTTTCCTATTTAATCATGAACTTGTCATTGGTCACTGGAGCTTTCATCTATTTCACACCTGAAATCCCCTTCTTTTTCTAGTTCATAGAAAATGAGTCCCACAGATTCCTTCCTATGAGAACATCTGGGCGGTGTTCAGCTGAGAGGCAGGCCAGGGTGGGGGCTGGATGGAAGCTGAAGCTGGATGCTCACTTGTTCACAGCAGAACTCAAGAATAACCAGTGGTTTCCCTCTCTACCTCTTACTTCCTTCTCTTTGCTGCTTATAAATCACCCCCACACTCATAGAGGAAGTAAGTGAGTTTTAAAGGCCCATCGTGTTTTCTCTGAAACAAGAATGTAGTCTCTTATTTCTCTAAAGCAGGATCAGTGGCTCACCATTTGATTAACAAATGGAAGATTTCCATTTACTAAATACAGTTTTGTTGCGCATATCCATGGCATATAATTTCTGGTCCACATATCCACATCTTTTACATTAAATTTAGTATCTATATGTAAGAAAATGACTGAAGTCCAAGGAGCATAGTTGCTGGATCAGTTTTTATTCAATTAAATATAATCAATTAATGAACATATTATATTTCATATGCTCTGCTAGAAAAACAACAAACAAATAACCATTTAAGATCTCAATATATGCCAGACACTGACAGCTAGCCAGCAAGGTCATGGCATTGTGAGACAGTCTCGAATGATTATAGCATTACGAGAAGTCATGCAAAAGAGAAATGTACATTGTTGATAACAAAGAGCAAAGAATTGACTCAGTTACTACATGAATTTCCATCTATTTGACAAGAAAAAGGACAGGAGCAGGTTTTTCAGTACTTATAAATTAATCGCAGACTGGGAGGTACCGTTCTTTGGGGAAAAACCGAAAACAGTACACAATAGCCTACAAGGTTGATAGTATTATATGCTTATGATAATCAGTTTTTTAGTCAAGATTTATTTATAGTTCAAAGTTATAAAAATCTGACTTATGTGGCATTAAGCAAAAAAGGAAACAGTTTAGCTTTAAAAGCTTGGAAAATAATTCAGGTGTGACCACATGCAGGTGCTATCTTTAAACAATATAAAGAACCTATAATTACAAATTTCAATTTAATTCTGGTATTCCTTTCTATGATGTCACTCAAAAATACCTCTTTTGATAAGATCTCATGTAGCTGATCTACTTTCTGAATTATTCTCTTGCCTTTACTTTAAAATTATATCTTTAAAAACTTTCCTTATAATTATATTAATAAAGATATATACAAATGATTATATGTGTGCATTCTGGCTTATATTCTCAAATGTAAATAACTTGATTTAGCTAAATTCATTGAAGACATTAACTATGTAAATCATTTACTTGGATAATGGCTGAGTTCAATTTTAGCTCTAATGTTTAAATAATCACTATTGGAATTTATCACCTTCCAACTGTTAAGACATGAAATAATGAAGTTCCTATGCCTCATCATGCTTGTCATCATTCTCATTTAGTACAAAATGTTTTCTATCCACTGATCTCACAACCAATATATAATAAGTCAAAAAGAAGAGGACATCTTAAAAATGACCTTCTTTTAGAGAATTCGCCAGGCTTAATTTTACAGTTGGTTAGAACATAACATTTATTTCTTTCTAAAAGTTCCTTGATGTAGAAAACAGTTGATTTTTATTACAGTTTAGCTTACAATTTCTCAGTAAAAATGAAGATGAGAAAACATGAAATAATCTCCATACTTGGAAGATAATTTTTGTCATATCTACAAAAATATCAATGAACTAATTAGAAAGATAAAAATTTGGTAACATTATTTTGACATAATCATGTCGATATATATTTTACACTTGTTACAGTTTGTATATAGATGGCCCCCTCAAGCCTCATGTAGTCACGGAGGTGGCTCAATCTAGCATTTGTGATTGATTCGTTGTGTAGCACTGGGATTGGCAGTGTGAGTTCTGCAACCGCCCAGGGGTGGAGCTGACATACAATGTAGGGTCGGAATGGGGGCGTGTTTTCCTCTTTGGCGCCGTTCACTCTTGCCACCTGTAGCCATCATGAACAGCTGCCCCCTTTTGCTCTGGCTGCTGCCTTGAAGTGTTGCCCCAGTGCCATGCCACCTTGCCTTGGAGTCAGCTGATTATGGACTGAAACCCACAGAAACTGTAAGCTAAATAAACCTTTTCTTCCCTAATTTTGGGTGTCAGGTGTTTGTCTCAGCAATGAGAGAAGGTAACCAAAGCAGAATTTGGTACCAGGAGTGGGGGTGTTGTTGTGACTGTACCTGAC
>RJWT010032773.1:0-14047 GCA_004365215.1 Cuniculus paca | reverse complement strand
GCCTGAGATCATAGTAAGACACTATCTCAAGAAATGAACAACAGAAACAGCAAAATGTCACATAGCTGGGATTATAGGCATGCTATAGTGCCAGGCTAATTTGGTTAATTTTAAAAAATTAAATTTCACTTGGAAAATGGAAGGGAAAAATACGTGGTCAGCCTTTCAAACTTCTTTGAAGAAACTAAACATTTGACATATTTATTTCAGCTTTTTATACTTACAAGAAATTTCCCTTTGTCACTGCCTTAAACAATTAGGAATGAGAATTTTTTTCTTTTTGAAAAGTGGAATTCAGCTTCACATTTTTTTTTCCAGCACCAGGGATTGAGCTCATGGCCTTGTGCTTGCCAGGCAGGCACTTATGCCACTGAGCTGAATCCCTGGCCCTTGTCTTTTTGAGACAGGGTCTCCCTATGCTGTTCAGACTGACCTTGAACTCACTTTGTAGCCCAGGCTGGTCTTGAATTCAAAATGATCCTCCTGTTTCAGCCTCCCAAGTGCTGGGATTATAGGCGTGAGCCAACAGGCTTTGCTTACTTAGCTTCATGTTTTTGCACATCTGAGACTTAGTCACTCTGTTGCTGAGTAAGATTGTCTAATAACAACCTAAAGGGAGAAGGATTTATTTTGGCTTATGGTTTTAGTCCATAGTTGGCTGGCCCAAAGCAGAAATGGTGTGGTGGGGAGGGGATGGTGGAGGAAAGCTTTTCAATTTATGGTAGCCAGGAACTGAGAGAAAGGAGGAACCGGGGACATAACGCTTTTGAGGTCTCTCCCAGAGGGATCCACCTCCAACCAAGCCCCGTCTCCTAAAACCACATTTAGCTACTGAACTCATCAGTCAACTGATGAGTATAGCATCCCCGTGATCCAATCACCTCCAAAGGCATGAGACTTTGGGGGTACATTTTAAATCTAAACCATAACATAGATATAATATGTCAATATTGATTTATTTATCAGAATTTTCAGTTAAGTATTTGTTTATTTGCAGGTATATTTGCTTACTTAAATTACCATGTTCCTCGCACAAGACGAGAAATCTTGGAGACCCTAATCAAAGGCCTTCAGAGACTGGAGTACAGAGGATATGATTCTGCTGGTATTTTCTTTAAAAAGAATTACGGGTTTTGCTTGATTCTTTAAAGTGTTACTATTTTTAGGAGACTAGATTTTACTAATGTCTGTTTTGTTAAGCCAAATCTCAAGAATTTTCATTTTTTATCACATTTAAAGTGTTAATTCATGTAATTTCAACACTATTTACCATTTGTGAGGGCTGTTGCTTCTTTGGTAATCTACTTTTATTAAGTGATACTATAAAAACATAAGTCATATGGGGCATTTTCTTGGGAACAAAGTTCTTTAAGGTCTTACTCTATAAGTTCTGTTTTCTTTATTGTAACTTTAATTTCTTTTTCTCCATGGGTTCATGCTTTTGTTGTATAAACTTACCTGAGATTCTTCTATTTTATATAAATGAAAAACCAAATAAAAATAATTTTCTGAAAACTTTGTTTGATTTAGCTCCTGTTCTGTTGAGGGTGATCCACAAAACTACCCTCAGACTTCATGATTCCTTAGGCTAACTCATGAGATTCAACATGTAGTTGTACACAAAGCTATGACTTTTTATAACAAAAAAATAAGAACAGCCAAGTGTGGTAGTTTATACCTATAATCCCAACACATGGGAGGCTGAGGCAGAAGGATCACTGTGAGTTCAAGGCCAGCCTGAACTACATAGTGAGACCCTGCCTCAAAAGAGAAAAGAGAAAAAATACAAAGCAAAAAGCAAAATCAGTAATGGGGAAAGGTGCATGAGATAAAGTCTAGAGTAAACCAGACACAAGCTTCTAAGAGTTCTCTTCTGACAGATTAACAGAATACACTTAGTTTCCAGGGGAATGAGTTGGGATAACACACAAGAAATGTTGTATACCAGGGTAGCTCATTATGTCCCAATGTTGTTTCTACTGGGAGCTGGTCACATAAGTATCATCTGCCTAGTACCTACCAAAATTCCCAAATCTCAGAAGGAAAGCAGGTGTTCATATAAGCTATATTGTGTGTATACATGAACAATTTAGGCAGTGAACCACTTTAACTCTGTTAGAGTGCCAGGAATCCTGAGGAACAGGTTGCCAGATGGCAACCAAGGGTCAACCCTGGAAGCAGGTCTGTCTTAAGGTAGCAGTGTCAGGTGTCTTTTCTCTATGCTTAACTTTGTCATATGGAATGGATGTTTATCTTCCTTGAGTTTCCTCAGTATTAAAGTTTGTTTCTCCTTCATTCTTAAAATTCTCTTTTCTTAGCTCCTCTCACAGTGTATCTTCTTATACAGATGCTGATTATTTTCTGTCAGCTTTAGAAGCTCCTTTTCTTTCATTTATTGCTTAAATATGAATGTTCTTTAAAAGTTTTTGCTTGACTATTCTTTGTAAGTTAATGAATGAGCTCTGACTTCATCAACCTCCTATATATTGATGACTACAGTCCACATATATATTATGGACTAATCTATGTATATTTCCCTAGTGACAGACCTGTGTTTCCAGCTGCTTTCTATGAATTTTTTTCTGGGTGGACTACAATATTACAGATTTGGATTCTCAGAACTGAACTCCTACCCTGCAGTCCTTACTTTACTTCTCATTTCTGTTCATTTTTCTCCTCTTATCAACAGTCATTCAGCACATCTCGTGTATAGGAGAAATTCTATCCTTGCACTTTCTCATTTCATATCCAGTCAGTTCTATCTTTATAGCCACTGTTTAATTCAGCCTCTCTTCATTTTTGCTTTGCTGCAAAGGTAACTTTTGATAGCCACTTTCTTTCTCTTTGTCCCTTTCCAACCCATCCTCCATACTATTTCCAGACAGTGTTTGTTAATATTACTGGTGTAATATTGCTCTGCTTAAGATGACTCACTGGTTTCCTAATACAGTGTAACTTTTTCAAATTCCTTAGAAACTTAAGTAGAATCTTAAATGATTTTCTGACTGTCCCTCTTTATTCTCCTTCTAAGGTGTGTGTTACTCTTCCCAGTTGCTCATTGTAGTCCAATTGCAACCTGTAGTACTTACTTACACTATATATGGTAATTATTTTTTCCTTGTCTGTCTTCTCAACAGACTGTTAGAAATTTGCATACAGGAACTGAGTTGTCTTGTCTTTTGTGATGATGGGTTTGAACCCAGGGCCTTATGCATGTGTGTTACTCAAGCACTCTACTACTGAGCTACACAACCAGTCTTGTTTTCCTTTGTGCCTTAAGCATGTATCATAGTTCTTGACACATAATAGATTTTTAGTAAGTGTCACATTGATAAATAAATGAATTAGATGAAAATATGATTTAATTAAAAAATTTGCCTTCTATTCATAATCTTAACAATAGCCAGTATCTAAAATTTTGCTTTTCTACCTTGTGATGATTTAGGTGTGGGGGTTGATGGAGGCAATGACAAAGATTGGGAAGCCAATGCCTGCAAGATTCAGCTCATTAAGAAGAAGGGAAAAGTGAAGGCACTGAATGAAGAAGTTTACAGTAATACACTGTTTGATTTTTTTGTCTTCATTCCTCTTCCTATCCCCACCAAATACTCCATACTTTGGGAACTATTTGAAGATAATGAGTCTAAAATTGAAAGGAGTGAAGAAAATAGTTTTGTTACTGTTTGAACTGGATTTCAATTGTGACTGAGTTTTAAAAATGATCATAGTAACTTGGGAGGGAAACTAATGAGGTATATTGGGTTCAGAGCAGGCTCAGTATCTTAAAATGAAGTTATGTCAGAAACACTGTTCCTGAAAAAGGGCCTTTCATAGGACAAAGGTATCTTTAGTAGTGCCCTTATTTCTGTCTTCACTTGGTAATTTTTACCTTGTGTTTACTTTGCTTAGCAGTGACTCCAGTGCAAGATCCTGGCAACTTGTATGAGCCAAAGGAAGGCCATAAATTGCTTTCTTTGAGTAACAAGATGAGAGTTTTCTATTTAACAAGAAAAGAAAAAAGATTGTGTACTGAGGTTGCTGAAATATGATAAGGATTTTATTTCCATAAAATTATGAAGAAGAAAAGTAATTCATGCTAGTATTGGTGTTGCAGCTCATACAAAAGTTTTGATGATAATGTATGATCAGTGCTTATTTAAGATAGAAAAAGCATCAAGTTTCTGTTATGTGCATATATAAGAAAACATACAGTATTAATAGAGTTTGGTGTAGCATGCAGTTCTAGGCATCCATGAGAATTTTAAAATGTATCCCCTGTGGATAAGAGGGAACTACTGTAATTAAAATTTAATGTAACTTCTAACATCTCTGCAGCATTAACACTGGGAGTTTTCATTTTATCTTCAGAACAACAGGATATGGATTTGGATGTAGAATTTGATGTACACCTTGGAATAGCTCATACTCGTTGGGCAACACATGGAGAACCCAGTCCTGTCAATAGCCACCCACAGCGCTCTGATAAGAATAATGGTATGAGCAGATTCTGTGTATTTTGGGATTATTGTAGAAGGCTGATAGTGGAAGAATGAAGGTGTTTATGTTTTTATTGTTTTAATTTTTTTCTCATCTGGAAAATTTCAACCATATTCAGAAAGAGAATATACTGAATTTGAATTACCTCCCTTTAGAATTTTTTTATGAACTCAAGGTATACATTTGATTTGTTTTAAAACAGTGAATGTATGTGTACATGTGTATGTCTTTTGGTTTTGTAATATAATTCATAAACTGCTATTTAGGTTTTTTGTGCCTCAATAGTTTTATTGAACTGAATTTGATTGCAGGCAACTACTTAGACTCTTAACACTGGCAAGGCTTTTATAAAAGATAACTGAAAACTTAGTATTGAGATTGTTTCGAGAATTTGTCTTTCAGCTATTTATGATTCTCTGTGTTCTGGCATTAAATTTTTTCCCTTAAATTTATTTTTATAATTGATACCATCTTCTCTCTCACAAGTGTAACAGAAATACTTATTTTATTATTTAGTTTGTGATCCATTTCAGTTCAGACTCAGTATTAAGTTAAAATGATAGATTTTAAGATACAGTCATAAGATTTTTAATAATGTAGTATAAAATTGAATTCAGGCCAGAAGTGGTAGTGTGTCTGTAGTTGCAGCTGTGTAAGAGTTTGAGGCAAGAGGGTCACCTGAGTTTAGAATTTCAAGGCCAGACTGGGAAACAGAGTGAGACTCTGTCCTGAAAAAATTGAATTTAAAGGCCAGGCATGGTGGCGCGCTCCTGTAATCCCAGCGCTCAGGAGGCTGAGGTTGGAGGATTGTTGCAAGTTTGAGACCAACCTGGGCTACAAAGGGAGCCCAAGGCCAGCCTGAGCTGCATAGCCAGGCCATCCCTCAAAAAGACAAAAAAAAAAAAAAATTGGACTTAGTAGTAATTTTTCTTCCGACACAGGAATTTTAAATAATAAATCCACATGGGTAGTTTTTCTTTTGTTTTTGTGGTACTGAGGATTAAGCTCAGGGATCTCTGAGCTATGTCCCTAGCCCTTTTCAAAATTTTTATTCTGAGATAAAGCATTGGCATTTCTAAGTTGCCCATGCTGGCCTCAAACTTGGAGACCTCCTGCCTCAGCCTCCTGAGTAGCTTGGATTGTATGCGTGTGCCATTGTACCTGGCCACATTGGTAATTTTCATGTATAGTGTCAGTGGCTATAGGTAATAATAATGTCAACTCTTGATTTTCCGTTCTTACATATTTCAGAGTTATCATTTAATAAAAATAGATGAAAATAATCCCTAGATCATATCTGTTTGCTCTTGGAATGATATTTTAACATCTTTATATGACATTCCAGGAATCACCTGGACCTCACACAAATAAATTTAATTGTAAAACTAAATGAACTATTATTCTTGCTAAAATTCTTAGCTTTAGTTCTTAAACTGATTAATTAATCAGAAATTGTCTTAGTGTGAATTTCCTTCTCTTTAGACTTATATTCAGGAAGGAGTAGAGAGGGAAATGAGAATAATAGTTATTCAGTTCAGCCCTCTCTGTTTGAAAATGAGGAAACAGGCCCAGGAAATTTGATTTTCTCATGTGGTAACAGTTGGTCAGTAGTTAAGCCACAATTGAAATTGATTTCTCTGGACTTCCATTTTATGTATTTCTTCAGTATGTACCTCCCAGTATGGTGTGCTTCCACTGAGCTACATAGACAGTATTGCTGATCTACCTGACAATAATTAAATAATGAGGCATAGATGATACTGGATTACACTTAGAAAATATAGCATGTTAGAAAGTTTTTAGTTTGATAAAATCTTTTCACAATAATAGCTATTTGTAGCATTTATCAGATTTCTAAGTTTTTGTCATTAATTGTTTTATCTATCTTCTAGAATTTATTGTTATTCATAATGGAATCATCACAAACTACAAAGATTTGAAAAAATTTTTGGTAAGTAATTGACCTCAGAAGACCCCAGTCTTGAGCCAGGTGTGGAGCCACATGCCTGTAATGCCAGCGCCTTGGAGGCTACAAGCAGGAGAATTGCTGCAATTCGAGGCTAGCCTCGGCTACATAGTGAGACCTTGTCTAAAAAGAAAAGAAGACCCCCAGACCCCAGTCTTTGAGAATACTTTTAACAAGAATGATGAGGTTGTTTTCTGGGATGTGCCATACCACCTAGGTGTGATCAAGCAATTCCTAAGACAGTTATAAGGGTATGGTGGTTTATTGGACTTTTCTGTGTTAACGGTGAAGCAGTTCTGTTTCTGTGTATGAAAAAGAAATAATTATTTGACTATTGTAAATGACTAAAACTCAAATAAAATTGCGATAGAGGTGTAGTTTAGTTGCCTAGATCCCTGGCATCACATATATACATAAATAAGGTCTTGGGGGATATCTGTTGTGGTGTAAAATACATTGCTTGACATTGTTTAAAAAGTTTCTAGGATATGTAAGAGCAATCAGGACAGCTTAAATAAAATATGTGTGTCTTAAACAGTTACATGCTGTGCTGGGATGGTTGCAGTGGTGATCTTGGGTGCCTTCTTAGAGCTGTCCATCTGAGTTTCCTACACTGATGGCAGTGTTCTGTGTTAGTACCAGCCAACACAGTAGCCACTGTCCACATATGATTGAGCTGCTATGACTGAGAAATAGGATTTTTAATTTTTGTTAATTTTAGTTAAATTTAAATAGCCACATGTAGCTTTAAATAGCTTATGGCTATTTTATTGGAGACTGCAGTATCATCATAAAAGACTTGTTATATTCATTGTGAAATTAGTGTTTTGAGTGTCATTTTAATTATTTAAAATTTGTTTAATACTATACATATGTGACATGTAACTTAGGTAAGTGTATGTTTGGTTTATAGAATACCATGTTATTTGGGGTTCACTATAATCAGATGGTGGCCTAAATTCTGAACAATGAGTAAATGAGGTATGGAATTAAAAAATATTAGAAATTTGAGAGAAAAATTCTATAGAAAAAATTTGGACATCATTATCATTTCCTTGAATTCTTTTTTCTTCTCTACTTACAGGAAAGCAAAGGCTATGACTTCGAATCTGAAACAGATACAGAGACAATTGCCAAGCTTGTTAAGTACATGTATGACAATTGGGAAAGTGAAGATATCAGTTTTACTACATTGGTGGAGAGAGTTATTCAACAGTTGGTACGAATCTACACTTTCTTTTTTGTAACGATGTCTTACTCTGTTGTCTAGGCTGTCACTGAACTCCCATCTTCCAGCTGAATCCACACTTTTTTTAAATGTTTATTTTTTTATTAGTACATGTATATGGCACATAATACTTACATTCTTCTTGCAGATTAAGTGCATGTACTTAACATATCTTAATTTTTTTTATTCCCCTGCCAATTCGCTCCCATCTCCATTTGTCTCTAGACCCCCTTCCTATTCGCATAAGACCTATCTTCCTGTTTCCTGTTGTCTTTTATTTATTTTTAATGATTCATAATTTGGGCTTCTCATACAAGAGAAGTTACATGATCTTTAAGCTTGTGTGTCTGATTTATTTCACTTTATGGTCTCAAGGTGCATCTATTTGCCAACACATGAATCAGTTATCTTTGTTTATGGGAGACTAGTACTCCATTATGTATAAACACCACATTTCCTTTATCCATTCATCTGTTGATAGATATAGGCCACTTCTAGGATTTAGCTATTTTGAATTGTGCTGCTATAAACCTGGGTATGCATGTTATCACTGTGGCATGATACCTTTAACTCTTTGGGATGATACCTAGGAGAATAGCTTGGTCAAATGAAATTTCAAGTTTTAGTGTTTTACAGAGTCTCCATACTGATTTCTGTAGTAGTTGTATAATTTACATTCCCACCAACAATGTAGCAAGGTGCCTTTTTTTCTGCTGCCTCACCAGCATTTGTTGTTGTTTGATTTTTTTGATGATAGCTATTCTTTCTGGATTGAGATGTACTCTCAATGTTGTTTTAAATTGCATTTCTCTGATGGCCAGAGATGTTGAATGTTTTTTCATGTATTTATTGGTCATTTGAACTTTTTCTTCTGAGAAATTTATGTTCATTTTGGTTGCCATTGTTTGACTGAGTTTTTTGTTTTGGTGGGTCTGATTTTTTTGAATTTTTTACAAATTCTAGATGTTAGTTTTCTGTCAGAGGAATAGCTAATGAAAAATGTTCCCATTCTGTACCTTGTCTCTTTATTATTTTCTTTGCAATATAGAAGCTTTTTTATTTAATATAGTTCCACTTGTTGATTCCTGATACTATTTCTTGTGTAACTGGGGCTCTGCTTAGAAAATCTTTTCCTGTACTGATGTCATCAAGAGTTTTACCTGTTTTATCTTGCAGAAGATTGTTTCTGTTTTAGTGTTTATGCCTTTGATCCATTTTGATTTTATCTTGGTACATGGTGATAGATAGCAGTATAGATTCAATCTTCTGCATGTGGGTAAACAGTTTTCTCAGGGCCATTTGTTAAAGAGGATGTCTTTTCCTCCAGTATATGCTCTTGGCTCCTATGTCAAAGATTAGATGACCTAATGTGCCTGGGATTATTTTGACATCTTCTCTTCTGTTTCATTGATCTTCAAGTTTGTTTTTGTGCCAGTATCATACTATTTTTATCATTGTAACTTTGTAATGTAACTGTAAATCTGGAATTGTGAGGCCTACTACTTTGTTTTTGTTGTTCAGGATTGCTTTTGCTATTCTTGGTCTCTTGTTTCTAGATACAATTTTAGGATAGTTTTTTCTAGTTCTTTGAGGATTACTGTTGGTATTTTGATTAGGGTTGCATTAAATTTGTCTCTCAGTTTTGGAAGTGTGCCCATATTGACAGTATTGGTTCTGTCTAATCAAGGACAGAGGATATACATTTGTTGATGTCCTCTTTGATCTCCTTTTTCACAGTGCTGCAGTTTTCATTTTAGAGGTCTTTCACTTCCTTGGTTAGGTTCATTCCTAAATATTTAGTTTTTCATGATGCCATTGTGAATGGTATTGTTTTCCTAATTTTTTTATTCATGAGTTCATTAATTGGTTTACAGAAACACTTGATTTTTGTGTTTTGATTTTTATATCCTGCTATATTGCTAAATTTGGTTATTTTAGGAATATTTTGAGTCTTCTATATAAAGGATCATGTCATGTGCAAACATTGGTAATTTGTCTTTTTCTTTTCCTATACATAGCGCCTCTCTCTCTCTCTCTTTTTCTCTGTCTTATAGGATTATTTTGGCTGTTTCAATTATGCTATTGAATAAGAGTGGTGATAGTGGATATCCTTGCCCTGTTCCTAAGTTTAGAGGGAAAGATTTCAACTGTTCCCCATTTAATATGATGTTGGCAATAGGTTGGTCAGAAAAGTCTTTTGTCAGATTGATGTACCTATTTTCTTTAGTGTTTTTGTCATGAAAGGTTGTTGAATTTTGTTAGAGGTTTTTTCTGTGTCTGTCGAGATAATCCTGTAATTTTTGTCCTTCCTTCTGTTTATGTGATACATTATGTTTATTGACTTGTATGTATAGAACTATCCTTGGATCACTGGGGTGCAGCCTACATGGTCATGATATATGATCTTTTTGATGATTTATTGATTTCTTGCATTTTGTTTGCCCAGTATCTTGCCTAGGATTTTGTGTTTATGTTCACTAAACGGAATGACCTATAGGTCTCTTCTTTTAAATTAGATGCTTGTCTAATTTTAGAATCAGGATAATGCTAACTCTCAGGCATGAGTTTGGAAGTCCTCCTTCCCTTTGAGATTATTAAAGAATTTGAGAAACAGTGACGTTATATATTCATTGAAGTTATTTTATTTTATTTTTTTTGCAGCACCGGGGATTGAACTCATGACCTCGCACTTGCCAGGCAGGTGCTTAGGCCAGTGAGCTAGATCCCTGGTCCTCCTTGAAGATCTTTTAAATTCGGTGATGAATACATCAGGTCCTGGCTTTTCTTAGTTGCTAGGGTTTTTTTTTGACTGGTTCAATTTGATGACCTGTTATTAGCATGTTCAGAGTTTCTGTGTCTTGTTCAGTTTTGTGATTCATTTGAGTCTAGCAATCTGTTCATTTCTTCTAGATTCTCTAATTTTGTGGAATATAAATTTTCATAGTAGTTATTAATGATCTTCTGAATTTCAGTGGTATCCATTGTGATTTTTTTGCCTTGTATATTTTTAATCGCTTTTCTCTCCTTTGTTTTGGTTATGTTTGACCGAGGGTTTTTCTGTTTTCTTTTGAAGGATCTGCTCTTCCAGTCATTGATTCTTCTTGTTGTTCTTTTTAGTCTGAATTACATTAAGTTCTGCTTTGATCTTTATGATTTCCTTCCTTGTACTAGGTTTGGTTTTGGACTGTTCTTATTATTTTAGTGTCTTGAGGTACATCTTCAGATTATTTTAGCTCATTTTATTTGTCTGATGTGAGCATTTAGAGGAGTGAACTTCCATCCACTTTCATTGTATCCCATAGGTTCTGGTATGCTGTACTGGCATTATTGTTTTACTTGAAGAATTTTGAAAGATACTTTTTCTTCTGTGACTCATTGAGTATTCAGGAGAGTTATTTATTGTCCAGGTGTTTGTAAAATTTCTGTAGTAGTGATTGATTTCTGGTTTCAGTGTGCCATGATCTGATAGTATACACGGGATACTTTCGATTCTTTTGTATTAATTTAAGCAAGCTTTGTGAACTAGGCAATGTGATGTATTTTGGAGAAACTTCCATGTGCTGCTGAGACGAATGTATATTCAATTGTAGTAGGGAAGAACAGCCAGTAGATACCTGTTAGGTCCTTTGTTTGGAGGTGTGGTTCAGTTCTGGTATTTGTTTGTTGAATTTTTTTGTCTAGTTGCTTTATTTGTGAAAGTGGGGTTGTGAGGTGTCCCTCACTATGATTGTATTGATATTTGATCTTTTATGTGCACTAGTGTTTATTTTATGAAGTTGAATACACCAGTATTTGGTGTGTATTTATTTATAATTGTTAATCTCTTCCTGTTGAATCATTCCCATTACTAATATGTAGTAACCTTCTTTAACTCTTCTGATCAATTTTAGCTTGAAGTCTACTTTTTCTGAGGATAAGATTGCTACCTCTGATTGCTGCAGGGGCCATGATGCATGGAATTTTGTTTTTCATCCTTTGTTTTTTGTCTGTGAATTCTTTTTCGGTTAAATGTGTGTCTCGTGTGCAGGAAACTATTGGGTTTTGTTTTTTGATCCAGTCTTCCAGTCCGTGTCTTTAAATTGGGGAGTTGAGAATTATTACTGAAAAATATTAACTTATTCCTGTCATTGCATTATTTTTCTGTTGCGGATTCTTTAATTTTTTTTCCTTTTTTTGTTTAACTGCTCATTCTGCTTGGTGTATTCATTCCAGCAGGCTTTTCGGCATTGTTGGGTTCACTCTCTCTAAGATATATTTGAGAAGTTTTTGGGAGTGCTGGTTTGGTGGTCATGAATTTCTTAAGGTGCTCTTTGTCATGGAATGTTCTTATTTGTCCATGAATTTTGAAAGATTCTTTTGCAGTATATATTCATCAGGGCTGGAAGTTGTTTTCTTTTAGAATGTGAGACACTCCATTCCAAGCTTTCCTGCCCTTTTAAAGTTTGTGTTGAAAATCTCCTGTAATTTTAATGGGTTTACTTTATAAGTGATTTTTTTGCTTTTCTCTGACAGATTTTAATATTGTGTCCTCGTGTTGGACTTTATTTAAATTTTGACGATAATATGCTGTCAAATAATTGTCATAATTATTTGGAGTTCTATATGCCTCACTTTCCTGTATATTGAATTCTTACCCTATATTTGAAAAGTTTTCTGCTATGATTTCTTTTTGTTACTTTCTTTTTTTATTTTGGTACATGTTTATAGTACATAATGTAGCTTTTGAATCAGTTTCTTTGCTTTCTTGTTGTTTTTATGGTACCTCTGTCTTCTTGTGCTTCCAGTCTGTCCTTAAGGTCTTACATTCTCTCTTCACATTGATCATTTCTGCTGTTCATATTTTCAGTAGAATTATTTATCTTAGGATTTCTGTTTGATATCTTTTCATGGATTTGTTTGGTAAATTTGTCATTCATGTTTTGAATTGTCTTAATTAACTCTTCCAATTTTTTATTTGACTCTTGTCTAACCACATTGGTCAGTTTGTTTGTTGATTTCACTGTCTGATTGGTTATCTCATCTTTGGGTTCACATTAGTTTCTATTCTTCTGAGATCATTTTGTACAACTTTGGTGTTCAGTGTTTGGTTTCTTTGCTATTGCCCCTTGGGTCTGCTTTGGGAGAGATAGGAGTCTTGAGAGGCACTTTATTGCCTTTTTTTTAATGTTAGTTCGTATGTGTGTGTGCACGTGTGTGTATGTGGTGAGGGTTGAAGTCAATTAGAGACTTTGCTGTTGGTGAGAATATCTCTTTAGTTAGGTTCTGTTTTCCAGTGATGTGCTCTTGGTTTTATTTATTAGGAGGTATTTTCTACCACTTCAACCTGTTCAGTTTAGTTGGGTTGGACCTGTCACTGTGTTGTAAGGAGAGAATTTTTATTGGTTATAGCACCATCCATAAATTTGACCATATATCAATCATTAATGTTAATTCTTGTTTTGACAATTTCTCTCTTTTATTAGTGTTCCTAAAAGACTAAATTGTTCTGGTATTATGGTTGGTCTCAGATGTGGAGGGAGGAGGGAAGGAAAAAGAGGAGAAGGAAGTATCAGTAAGAAGAGGGAGATAAAGGTCAGTGGGTACAG
Organism: Cuniculus paca; assembly: GCA_004365215.1. Classification (NCBI taxonomy): domain Eukaryota; kingdom Metazoa; phylum Chordata; class Mammalia; order Rodentia; family Cuniculidae; genus Cuniculus; species Cuniculus paca. The sequence continues at coordinate 771 of RJWT010032773.1, read as the reverse complement.
AATACTATGAGGTTGGCCTCTGTTGGAGTTATTTTTATAGCTTGAGTAAAGGGTTAGTATTGGGGGTTTGAGAGAATATTTGTGGAGACAGGACAACTGCAGCAGAAGGAAGTGTAATTAGGGGTTGAAGGAAGCTGTGAGGTTGTCTGAACCTGTTAATATATTTGTAGTTAGTTTTGTTGGGGTCCTCTAAACACAGTTCTATTAAGGTTACCCTGATATGACCATGAAGGGTTACGTCATGTTAAATGGCCAGTCAAGTTAAAGCCGAGGTCTGTTCTCATTGTCTTTTGTATACATATAGACACCTGCTATATATATATATATGACAGGTTGAAGTGGTAGAAAATACCTCCTGTTAAATAAATCTAAGAGTCATCACTGGAAAGATGGAGATGAAGAGAGGAAAGACAAGGGGTAGGGAAAATGTGGAAGAACAAAGTGAAAAAGAGGGAGGAAAGAAAGTTAAAAAGAGAGTAGAGGAGAAAGAAGAATAAAGGAAAAAAAAACCCCATAAAAAACAAACAAACAAAAAAGTAAAATAAGAAAGTAATACTGACAAATAAGTAAGACAGAAAGATAGACAAACCTGAGAGACCCCAGAGCAGACAAACAGACAAGGAATCTGACTCTGATGTGGCTCTGTTGAATTTTTTCTAACCCTCTGTGTCTCTAAGGAAGTGATCCACAGTTTCGTGCCAGGGAACTTGGTGTCACCCACTGTTCGCAGTGCTCAGCCTCTCTCTGCCTAGGATGGGGGGCTTTCCTTGT
>RJWT010032772.1:0-14045 GCA_004365215.1 Cuniculus paca | reverse complement strand
GAAAGCAGAAACACATGCACACACACACAATACAGGACAAAAACACAAACCATGCTCTGCTTAGAAGCCTCTGGTGTTCTCAGAAGCTGGAGGATCCCAAACTCCTCCCACTGAGAAGTACCAACCTCAGGTTCCCAGGCAAAGTTTTGCCATAGGCTCTGCCATTTTCTGTCTCCAGTTCACTTCCTTTAGCTTCCCAGGCTTGCTGTGTGCAGTTACGTCCCAGTTCCTTCTGACCAGCAACTTCAGTGGTCTCCTGTGGTCAGGCAGGAGGCAGTATCCCTGTAACTTCATGCCATTTCAACAGCTTTGCTTTGTCCCTTTTACATGCTGCTGCTTGCCGAGTTCCAATCTGACGTGGGATTTTAGTCATTTCTGTAGGTCAGCAGGAAATAGCCCACAGGGCTACTGATCTGGATGGTTTTCTCCAGCCCTCGTGATTCTGCAACCCATTTCTTTAGCTTCACACAGGGCCTCTTTCCAGCTCACAATGGCAGGGGCACTTAGTGTAACACGGAAGCAAACTCTTCTGCATGTAATTCAGCACTGTGTGGCAGTCAGTAGAAGGGAGCCCACATGGGTGCAGAGTTCAGAGGCAACTGAGTGTTTGTAGAGTGCCTGCTCTGGTGCAGCTCCAGTGTCTTTTCTCCACCCTGGATTCCACAAGTTCCAACTACTGCAAACCCCTGTGATTTTCACCATCTCAAAGATCCCTCAATACGTGGTTTAGACTCCCTAACCAGGACCCTGTCTCTCTATCCCAAGTGTTCTGCAGTCCTAACCTGACTCTGAGTGATTTCTTGGCCGTTTTTTTTTTTTTTTTTTTTTTTTTTTAGTACCTTGATCTGAGAAAGGCTATTCTTGCCAATCTCTTATGCACTGGGTTCCATCTCCTAGTGGGAGTATAGTTTGGTCAGGTGGGCACTGGGTGGTGATGGCTAGCTGGGTGCCTTCAGGAACCACTGTACTGTGCTCTTTCCTTCAGCAGGATATGAACTTTTCCCAGGAAGGAATGTTTCCCGGACCTGTGCTGTAAGAAGGGTTGAAATTGAGAAGCAGCTCTGTTTCTTATTTTAAACACGTCTGCTACTAGATTTTTATCCAATGAGTTTCTCCTTCACATTGCTTTCCCCTGGTTGGAATTTTATTCATTCTTTGTATTCAAGTACCTATGAAGCTTGGCCAGCATCTTCAGAGCCTCTTGTGGATGCTGCTGCCCTAGCCAGCCTTGATGCTTGTCTCTTGAGCATTTTACATGCTAACCCAGTTTACCTCTACTCATATGTATATGAAACTGTCTCGAGCTCTGTGGGAAGCTGACATGAGAGGATCACTGGGCTACTTGGTGACTTAAGCATTCTCTCTCTAATACAAGTTGAAAAATAAAAAAATTAAAAAATAAAAGGTGGAAATATAGCTTAATGCAGAGGTGTGTGTTTCACTCTTCCATACCACAAAAAAAAGTAAAAATAAAACTTACTGTAGTTATATTAAAGCTTCAGTACATATTGACAACTTAGTTCACTTTCAAAGAATGCTGAATGACTTCACAATTACAGTAGCCTTTATTATCTTTCTTTAGATAAGATCTTGACCAGAACTCAAAGACCTGTTTCCAAATATGTGTTCTTCCACTTGCACTCCACTTAATCAATTGGTTCTTTCACCTATTAAATAGCTTTCATACTTTGCGGAAAAATAGAAGACACCAAAGGAACAAATAAATGACAAAAGAAAGGAGAGAATGAGTGCATATTGTTAGATTAAAGGAAATCCGAGGTTAACATGGGGTTCTGAAGCCTGATGATTTAAAAATTTACATGTTAGAGTCAAACAAAGCATACAGTGATTTAGAATGCATTCTTTTGTATTAAATAGAACAAAAACAGCAACGTATTTTGATAAAAAATGCCTTGGAAAAATTCAAACTTAGTAGAATAGAGTGTCCAAAGTCAAGTTAGAATAAAATATGTAAATTATAGTGGTATTGGTTGGATTATCAAAAATGATGTATGAGAGTCCTAACTTTCAGTGCCTGTAAATATGTCCTTATTTGGAAATCTGATCTTTACAGTTAGAAGCAAATTAAGGTAAGGTCATATCCAATGTAACTAGTTTTCTGTAAGAAGGGAAATTTGGATCCCAAAAAGGTGTGGAGAGTAAGGCAATAACAGAAACAGAGAAAAAGGGCACAAGATAACAGGGTTAATAGAATTTAGATTACTTTACTGCAATATAAGGAACACATAACGCTACCAAAAGCTCAGGAGACACAGAAATGTACTCTTTCAGAGGCAGCATGACACTGCTAACACATTGATTTTGGATAGCTAGGTATCTAGAACTATAAAAGAACAGTTTCTTTTACTTCTAGTCAATCAGTTTGTGGTATTTGCTTATAGAAGCCCTAGGAAAACAATAGAAAACTTTTGGTTTTGTGCAAGTTAAGCTAATAATGTCATTGAAGATATTTTCATATGTTTATGTGTATTTAGGTAAATATATAAGTATTATCAACCTTGCTAATGGCCCAAATTTCCAAATATCAACATTCAAAGAAGAATCTACATTTCTAAGTAGGTTAACGTCCTTTAATTATTATAATCCAGTATCCAAAAGCATGCATTCAGATTTCAATCTAAGCATGCAAAATCTGGCCTTCTGCACTTCTTGACCTCAGTATTAAGACATTACTGATTGTGATACATATAATCAATCTCTTTCTTTTATATTAGCAAACTTTTATTGAATGCCTACTGTGTGCTCAATATTGATATATACTTTAGATGAGTAGTATGTTCTGTTATCTCTGAGGGTTTAAAGTTTACCGGGAATGGCATTCATTCATTAGTTAGCATCTACTAAGTGTCAAGCACCATTCTGGACAGGAGGGTAAAATGACAGATGGGATAATGTATGAGACCACCTGTGTTCATCATTATCATAATGGTTTTCACAGTAAAAGTGCAGGGAATAAGCTAAAAGGTGTGTTCACCTTATGTTTTATCTCCTTATGTGTTTCAGAGAAACAAAGGTTTAAGAAATGCTTATGTGATTAGGTCTCTCCAAAAAAAAAAAGCAGTTGCTGTTGACTATGTCTACTGGAACAAAAACTGATCAAATACAGCAACAAGTGAGCATCCCTTTACCTGTAGAAGCTTTTAACAGTATATATCTGACCTGTATGATAAATTTTGTCTGAAGTAAATGATGCTAGAATCTGTAAATTATGCATTAGTCTCCCTGGAAAATATAATGTAAAGTACTTCTGAGTTTATCATGGAAGCGTTTCATGTCTCATATTATTCTCCTCTGAGAATCAACCGTTTATATTTCCTTTATATTGCTTGAGAATTTCATGTTAATCTGGCCCCATATGCCTCTGAAGGAGAATTCAAGAATCTTAAAGACTGGTGATAGTCCTAGGAATCTTCTGGTTTTATGTATTCCTATCATCAAAGTGTAATAATGTTTCTGAAATTAAATTACTGTTATGGGCATAAAATTTTTTGTATTCCCTATAGCATGATAAGTAAATTTGAATGAATGTTTTCAATTACCCAATGTGTAACTAAATTGATTGTGTTTGTTTCATTCTTTAATGTTATTATCGCTATGATCTCATTAAGGCTCAAAGACTAATAAAATTTCTTAAACATATTTAAGTTTCAGAAGCCAAATATGAACCCACTTGTATTTCTTCAAGGCTGTATTATTTTACCAACCCATGATAACTTCCATTTGTCTGTGCAAGTGGGTAGGTTTTCCATAAATAAGTTTAGTATATGCATATGTACCAATACCAGGAGCAAGTACACCTACTATTTAATAAATAAAGTAACCCAGAAGGCTTCAGAATATGCATGGATTGACCTTTTATCTCTCTTGCCTTGGAAACTTATTGTTATTACTTACAATAGAATACATGGTGGGCTATAAATATCTCTGTTAAAGACTTACAATTTATGGAATCATCTACACTTCTTTACCACTTACATTTTTCTATTTCATTTCCCTTTTTCAATTTGCTTTGTCTTCTTCCTGTAAGAATCAAGAGTAATAACCATTTCCCTTATGTTTAGACAATGTGAATTGGCTTTATTTAATATGGAAAAAAAATTTCCTATCTGTATTGAAAATCTCAAACTGATTTCCACCTCTTGCAAAAATTTTAACTAATGCTTTCCCTCACAAACTCACATTCCATGCTATCATCTTGTTACAGTACAACTTATTACATATAAATTATCCTTACTTGTGACAGTGGTATTATTACTTTTGACAATTATCTTCTATTTCTTCCCATCTAGAATGGAACCACTCAAAGCAAAGTGATCGTGACAAATATAAAAGAGCAGTTAAGACATTGGTGCTGAAGAGATCACAGTACTAACACTGGGTACATGCATCCTAAAATAATTTTAAGGCATTTCTAATTCCGTAGTTAACATCCCAGATTGTTTACACTATAGCTCTTACAGATGATGACTGAAAGAAGCAAAAATCTATTGCCACCATGGAAAAGATATTTGAAGTAGGAACAAAAAATCAAGGATATAGGCCTACCAGGACAGTTGTAGTTTTGTGACTGCCCAGCATCTACTCTACCTATACGTAGGGATTCTCTTTTTCTATATTTGACAGTCCAGTGCAACTGCTAGTCAACATGTCCAGAACAGAGCTGTAGAAAAAGCATATGCTTCTTCCAAACAAGACCAACAAGATATTCATCCATGAATATTATACCTTGAGAAATAAAGACAGACTTGTGAAAGGCCCCAAATCAGAGCAATAATCCTTCCAGTGATGTAGAATGTAACAGGAGATATGAAGATAATTCACAAAACCAGAGTGGTGTCTTTATTACCATTTTTTAGTTTGAGTGTTTGGATAAATTTCAAAATTGCAATTAAGGCTCACAATACAATTCAAAAAGATGTAAGGCTGAGTATTTAAAGTTTGTTTCAGTGCTTAAAGAAATAGAACAAAATGATACTGTTATAATATTTCTAATAAGGAAGTAGAGTATGAACAGTATTTGCTGTGAATGTTTTTGTCATCGAACAATTGAATTCTTGCTATTGTTGTGAGTTTGTCATTTAAAAGAATGGATTTCTGCTTGGACATTATCTATCACTAAAATCGTAACACGCAGCTGGGGAAATGAGCTATGCTGTTTGTATTCCAAATGCATGGAAAGTTGGAAACTTTTAACAGTAGAATTATGATCTAATTAGAGCCTGATATTCATGGGTTGCAGGCAACTTTATGTTTCTCCATTAGGATGTTCTTGGAAGGGTTTCACTGTTGTCACTAATGCCTGATGAATTTAGCACTTTTGATGAAAAAACTAACATTTACATCACTTCTTCTGGGCACTCACAGTTCGCATTTGGTATTTATAAGCATTACCCCACTAAACCCCTCAAAATATCCCTGTGAATTTCATGTACTTGCAGTATTTTTCCAGGGAAACTGTGCTATAACATCACACAAGAGGCTTTTTATGCAATCATAGAGGTACAAACTGCAATCTGACACTAATTATTAATAGATAATGGTCCATAGTGTGACCCAACACACACTCTGGAAGGTTATGTCTTCCTTCACATTTCTGTCAAGGTTTTCCCCATGATGACCACTGGAACAGATCACACTTACGCTAGACTCATGGGAGGAGGCTGCCCATTAACTGCAGCAAAGTGTTTGATAAAAATGTGATTTCCTGTCACTATTTATAAAAATAACATGTTGCTTATAAATATAAAGTTTTAAATGCTGCATCATATTTATACTGTGTAAATGAAATACTGATGCTATGCTGAAGATATTAATAATAAAACTGAAAAATTATAAAACATGGTGCAAGTATAAATTAATTTGCTTATTAATTTGAAATATTCATTTATCAAAAGTCTACTATTCTGTCAGGAACTGGAGAATATATTGAGTAACAAGACACATTCCCCTATACACAAAGAATTTGTACAGTAATATTGCAGTTACTGTTGTTAGATTTCCACTAAGTAGCTCTTGATCCCTTATACCGCTGGATGTAAAGTTCCAAAGAAGCAACATTATAGTTTTTTTAACCACCCTTGAAAGCAGCATTATACTTTTATTTCATTTTTTATCATGTTGACCTATGATCACCTCAACCATATTTATGTCACTGATTCCCAAATCTGTAGTCCCAGGCTTTCTCACAAGCTTCAGTCTTATGGTTTCAGATTTCTCATTGAACTTCAAAAGAACCTGCTGATGTCTCAAGTTTAACGTGCTCCAAAAGGAGGGTCTTTTCTTTCCTTCATTATGCATACCTATCATTTGACCATAAACTACGGGTTCTGTTTTGGCTCATTATTGTCACAAAAACTAACTGTCGAGTACAGTGAATGGTGTCCTTTCCATATGTCCTCTTGAGCATTCCTCACCCCACCTTGTTCAATAGCACCTTGCCTTCACATCCTCTCCAGGTATGAATCTGATCATAAAAACTGTGCTAGAAAATATTGGCTCTCAGCAAAATGTATTCAAACTCTTCAGCCTACTGTTGAAAGTCTTCCTTCATTCAGCAGTAACTTTTTTCTGGCTTCTATTTAACAACTCAATACTGATGTTAAAATCATTTAAGAAATTTGTGTAGAATTTGCCAACACATTTCTTCCATCTGTTCTTCCTAGACTATTCCAGTCCCCACGCACATGCAAGCCCAGGCTGATCTTTAAAAAAATTTAATTTCGTTACATTAAACTTTTCTGAGTCTTCTCAAAAAGAAGAGTCCTTCTCTTCCTCTTTAATTCTGGGACACATTGCATGTATTACGTTAATTATTTTTAGTAATTTTAACATGAAATGTATGAATCATGTATGTGTCATACCTCCCTCATCAAATATAAACTTCTCAGAACACACATGTTCAATTTATTTTTACACACATGGACATACCTACATATCATGTATATTTAGGAAAGTATGCCATGCTGAAGTGTTCATGACAAGTAAATATTAAAAAAGCTAACATTCTCATGTAGCCAGCACTCAGATCAAGAAATGAGGAAGTGACTGGTGCTTAAAAAGCATTTCTTTTTTAAGTTACTGCTTACCCAAGAAAATATACAGTTTTATTGGTATCACAGACTGTTTTTAAACTCTGTGTAAATAGGAATAAAAGAGAACAAACTATTGTTTGGTTTCTCTGGATCTAACAACATTTATGAGATTTCATTCATATGGTTTCATGTACTTACACATTATACACCTCTAATTTTCTATTCTGTTTCGTTGCCTGAATGTACTCCACATTGCTCATCTGTCTTTCTGTAGATACAAATGTGGCTTGTTCCTTCAAGTAGCAAAAAGGTATCCATGTCATCTGTATAATATGCATTTTCTCTGTTTCCCTTCTTTTCCCCTTCTCTCTCTCTCTTTTCCCCCACTGTCATTCTTTTGTTTCTCTCTCCTCGTTTTACTTCTATTAGTTAGATCTGCCTAAAAGTAGGCCTGACAAAACAGTTTACAGCAGATATCTTTGAAAAGTGAATAGTAATAGGAGAATGAAAAACTGACGATGGAAGAAAAGTCAGCTCAGAAACAGAGCTTGAGCCAGTGGACATATTGCAAAATGATGCAAAACAGGAAATGGTGTTAAACAACTCATTAAGTTACCCCAACTAAAGAGTAAACTGGCATATTTTTATACTAACCTGAGAGTCACTGACAAAGAATTATTCACTGGGAGAGGATTAATTTCCTGGTACTTTCACCTTTCACACACACATGCATGGTGGCCCCGAGCACATTCAGGAAGCTACCCCTGTACAGATGTAGATAATAGTATTTAGAAGTCATTCATGCCCCACTAACATTGTATGATTTGGGGAAATATGGTCAGAAAACTGGTATGTCTCTCTCTCTCTCTCTCCCTCTTTCTTTCTCTCTCATTCTTTCTAACACCATAAACACCTTGAAAGTCTTTAAGTTTATGAGACATCCAACCAGTATTCAAAACTAAATTAAAACTGAAGAAATGTAGACCATAGAAAAAAATTGTAAGAGAAAATATATGAACTGGAAGAAAAGTTAGTTTCAAAACCATTTCTCATGCGAAAGATGAGCCACGGTTTCATGTTAAGTCTCTATACCCACTGGCACCATGAGGCAAAGGCAATATGATTTACAGTATCTATAACATTCTAATCAAAAATTACATTTTTCAGGAAAAACGTACCAATACCAAGATTGGAGAGATTTTCTACCACAGGTCTTCAAAAAAGAAAAACCACTGTGTTGTGCAGTTAACAATGTCATTCTCAAACCTCCCAGAGCAAAAAAAAAATGTTTATAGCTAAAGGGAGACAAAAATTTGAGGACTTTAGATCAAAGTAACCCCAAAGGAACCATGTCTCCTTTGGAAACTGTTCTCTGACTTCACAATATCATAAATAATCTCTTCAGGACACACTTGTCAGAACCAGAAATCTTGAGTGACATCATAAAGAGGTTTATTATTGCCCTGAAGGTCCTTCAAGAAGTCAGTGACCATCTCAGTGACACACTGACCTTTTAACGGCTGCAGGAGAATTAGGAACAGGCAATCTAAGAATTTAGGAAAGTAGAGAACCAGGATTGAGATCTTTATCACTGTCATCAGTTGCCACTCAGGCATGAATTTTGCCAGGACAGCCACCACTCTGGGCTCAGGGACACTGAGAAATAATCAGCTGGCAGTGCTCACCCCATATGGAGCAACATGAGTTCTGCAGCAATCAGACCCGGTTCCCTCAAGGAGGCCCTGTGTTTCCCTGATTCTAACTAGGCATACAGTATGTTTATCTTCCCAAACTTTTCACTATTCTGTGTTGAAACAGTATAATAAACAAACCTGTTTTTATTTTCAACCTTTAGTTTTACTTTTTTTAGTTCATGTTTTGCCTTCAGAGAAAACATTGCTTTCTCCTGATGATACAGTTTCTATTACAGTTGTGTCTTCTCTAAGATTTCCTGCACTACAGGCTGTAAGATAAAGTTTGATTTTTTCATCTAGTCTTGACACACACAGAGCATGAATCTTCTTTATGTCTCAGGATAAGTTAGCCTAAGCCACACTAGCATACAGATTCTGAAATTGAAGTGCAACAAAAAAAACTTATTTTTCACTTATGAAACAGAAGATTGGGAATTTCAGGTGACTTTCTCAAGCCACCTGCTTTTTTGTGGCTGTTTCATTATCTTTTGGTATTAAGGGCATCTTGGCATTAATGAGTCAACAAAGAAAAAGATGAGGGTAATATACCACATGCATATGCACCTCCATCAAAAGGCACCACAGAATCCCATACATTATATCTGGAAAAATGCAGTTATGTGTTCCCAGTCTAACTAAAACAGCATCTTAGAAAGACTCCCAGGGGTCCTTGGAAGAGAAAATAAAACAAGTTTAGGATCTGTCAACATGTTCTGGTATACAAATAATCAATTTTCTTTTTTTCCTCACAGATGAGATATACTCTCCCTCTCCTGAAGAGGAACAGCCCACATCAGCAAGCTGTTATTTGCAGCTCAAAACCAAGTTCTCTAGGTGATTCTCAGTCCTCTGTATGAGGTCCACATGCGGGTCTTTGTGGCATAGATAAAACAGATGCTCCTCTTCAGCATGCAATACTCAGTATGAAAAGGAGCTCCACAGCTGACATTCTTTTGAAGAAGAAACTCATAGAGAAAGAACAGAGGCACACGACAGCCACTCGACTCAGCGATTTTGAAATCCACTAGCCAGACACTGAGAAAGTCTTCTGCCTTAGACCTTGTGCGGAGTTTCCATGAACTGGCTCTATTCTTTGAAAGGATACTTTTTTTAATCATACAGTGGTTTTCCAAGGGCATAGGTCAAAGTCTTCTCTTTGAAAATGTTCATTTCCATTATTGTACCTGCCTACATCTCAAACGAAGGTTAATTTATGTGATATCCTTGAAGCAATACCATCTTGAAGACTGTTTCTTGACTGTGGAAATTTAGATGGTGAAGGGCTGGGGATCTAGCTCAGCGGTCTAAGCGCCTGCCGGTCAAGCGCAAGGTCGTGAGTTCAATCCCCGGTGCCGCAAAAAAAAAAAAAAAGAAATTTAGATGGTCAAAACTGGGTAATATCCAGAACAGGACAAGTTCATTGTAATCTAGTCTTGAGGACTTTATCTTTTTCTCATCAGTTCAGGCACAATAGCCATACATACCCAAAATTCTTTTTAGAGATAATTCTTAAACTTTGACTTTTCTATTTTTAATGACAATTATTGTATCTTTCTATGTTCTTGAAATAAATATGCTGACCATAACTTGAAAAGCTGAATTGGATTTGATTCTCAGAGAAAGAAAACTAGACTTGCCAGGTCAACCAAATAAGTCATCTGCACCCAAAATATTAGCCAAGTGACATTTTCCAGATCTTTTGTCACAATGTAACCTGAGTAACTTTCTTAAAAGTTTCTAATATCCTGCTTCCATAGTGTCAATCTAGTGACATGTTTGTAGAAATTCTTTCATATCTTCACAAGGTAAATCTACCAAATGCTGAATAAGTATTCAAAATTTCAGTGACTTGACCTTGTAAGTTTAGTTTTCCCATGTCAAATTCAGATGTGAAACGTCAATGAACTACTTCTTTGCTTTTCTCTAATTGGTAACACATTTATTTCCTTGTCCTCTATCACATGACTCTGTCATTTCAGAGTCTATTTCTTTCCCCATTTATTAAACTTGGAAGAAAGATCATAGACTAAGGAGTTTTCAGATGGATTGAAAGATCAGGCTTGACAGTACACTTTATCACTTCTACTCACATTTACTAGTCATAGTTAAGGAAACAACTCCTATTTAATGTTAAATGAGATTAGGAAAATTAGTCTTCTAGTATTCTTGAGGAGAGGAAATAACATAATCTAGCCAATTCCTGGCACAGTTCACCAAGATTCTCTCTTAATTTTTTTCTTTTCATCATCTCTGGATAAATTCTGGAACCAATGGATTATACCCACACATAGCTGTTATCATTAGATTTTGTCCATCTGGGTCTTATAATCTCTGTACTAAAATGAAGTTATCTTCCCCCCCGCACCCTGTACAGGTGCACATGCACATACCATGTAGTATCAGCAGCAAATACTCCTATTTGCTAGAGAAAAGAATGTAGAACTCACCAGTCACTGGTCTGAACAGTCTTGAAATATTTCTGGGAAGATGCAGTGATAGTCCCTATTCTACTGTTTATGAGTCCACCTTACTGAGACCAATCTCTTGTCTCTGGGTCTCTTTTGGCCCTGGGCCTTTCCATTGGAAGGCTTCCTTATTCTTCTTCCATCACTGCCCAGCCCAATAAAAAGCAGAGTAAATATTTCATCTCTGAGAAGTGACTCAAAGAACAATCTGTTTCCAATTTATGATCCTTCCATTTCATGGTTTCGTGTGTATTCTGAAAACCACCAACTCTGACTATTTAGTCATCTTGTAAAAAGACTGACAATATCACTTCTCTTTGCATCCCAATAACCAGAAATCAGGCACATGGCCCAGTTATCACAAGGTTGGACGCGAGCTGTTGTTTCCCTATGTGATCAAGAAAATAAAAAAAGATTTGTGAGTCAATCTCTGAAACTTGCTGTTTTTTAAAAACACGTTGCTTTAAAACTATTACTATTTTGCTGCCATATTTTTCCTCTCCTAGTACTATCATTCTCAGTAGTCCAGCACATTTTTCTGACACTTTAAAAATTCTTCCTTTCTGCCTTCTTGTCACTTATATGGTAAACACATCCATATAATTGGCCTCAACTTTGTAGATTTCTTCAACTCAAATGATTTTTCCACTATAACATGTGGCCCATTTTGAGAGTCAAATCCTAGAACTTGTCTTGACTGGAACAATCATTTTGCTAAAATCACTACCTTACTTCTCCCTCTGCTCTCATCTCACCCTACCCAGTGCTGGAGTCCAAATGTCATTTTCTTTGCTTACTGTAAAAACTCCATGCTTATTCATAGTTTAAAATCCACTTCTAACCCTTTTAGTCTGATGTTCATGCTAACAACACTCTAATGTTCCAGCTTGCTATGCCAATTCCTTTATGTTTTAGACTTTTCAATCTCTTTGTACCTACACTAAAAACTCCTTTTATTTTTTTCCAAATTGAAGAAGCTTTCTCTTTTACTACTTCTTTCATTACCCACTGTAGACTCTTTAATTCATCATTTAACAAACAGTCTTCCCATTCCTTCCCTATATATGTTTCATTTAATCCATTTTGCAAAAATTTAATATTGAATAAAACAGCATCTTTCCTTCTAATTTCACCCTGTTAACTGAATACTGCTTGAGAAAACCTAATAAAAGGAATGTCATTGACTTTTGAGTGTTGATTTTGTACCCAGCTACACTGATGAATTTGCTTATTAAGTCTAGAAGTCTGTTGGTGGAGTTTTTGGGGTCTTCTATGTAGAGTATTATGTCATCTGTGAATAATGATAGTTTAACTTCTTCCTTTCCTATCCTTACTCTTTTTATTTCTCTCTCTTGCTTAATTGCTTTGGCTAATGTTTCCAGAACTATCTTGAATGGAGAGGTGATAGTAGACATCCTTGGCTTGTTCCTGATTTTAGAGTGAAAGTTTTCAGTTTTTATCCATTTAGTATGATGTTGGCTGTTGGTTTGTCATAGATGGCTTTTATCAGATTGAGGCAAAGACCATCTACTCTGATTTTCCATAGGTTTTTAACATGGGTGAGTGTTGAATTTTATCAAAAGTTTTTCTACATCTATTGAGATGACCATGTGATTTTTGTCTTTGGCTCTGTTATTATGGTGTATTGTTTAATGATTTGCGTATGTTGAAACATTCCTGCATTCCTAGGATGAATCCCATTTGGTCATGCTGTACAATCTTCTTGATGATTTACTGCATTCTGTTTGCTAGTATTTTATTGAGGATTTTTGCATCTATGTTCACTAGGGAGATTGGACTGTGTTTCTTTTTTGATTGGGTCTCTCTCTGGTTTTGGTGTCAGAGTAATATTTGCCTCCAGAAATGATTTAGGGAAAATTGCTTCCCTATCAATTTCATGAAAGAGTTTGAGGAGTACTGGTATTAAATTTTCCCTAAATTTCTTGTAGAATTCAGCTGTGAATCCAGCAGGACCTGGACTTCTCTTTTCTGGTAGGTTTTTAATTAGGTTTTCAATTTTGTTAACTCATACTAGGTTATCCGGGACTTTTATATCTTCTTGATTCAATTTTGGTAATTCATATGTTTCCAGGAATCTGTCCATTTCTTCTATCTTCCATCCTGTGAGAGTATAGATTTTCAAAATAACTGTTGATGATATTCTGAATTTCCACAGCATCTGTAGTGATTTCACTCTTTTCATATTGTGTGGATTTGAGTTTTTTCTTTCCTGTTTTTGATGAGTTTGGCTAGTAGTTTATGAATTTTATTTGTTGTTTCAAAGAACTAACTCTTGATTCATTAATTCTTAGTATTTTTTTTATTTTGAAGAGAATATAACCAAGCAATGAAACAGAATAGAGTCAGTCACAATGAAACAATGAACATGGTACATGACTTCAAAACAAGGTAAAAGGGAATCACTAATAGCTACCATAATGCCTCTAGCTATCTTCAAAATAACTGCCCATACCATCAGACATGGATGAAATCAAACAAAATAGAACAGAATAAAACCAGTTAAAAAAATGAAAGTAACACAGAACTTCAGGATAATAGTAAAACAACAGAGGCTACCATAATGCTTCTTGTTATCTTCAGAGTAGTTGCCTATATCTCCAGACATAATACAGTCAAGTAATAGGGAATGGAATAAAATCAATCAAAATGAAACAATGAAAGCAATACAGGGCTTCAAAACAAGATAATTGGAAATCCACAATGGCTGCAATTATATATTTTGTTATCTTTGAAATAACTGTTCATGCCATCAAGTACAATAAAATCAAACAAAACAGAATAAAACCAAACTAAACAGAACATTGAAGACAATA
>RJWT010032771.1:0-14054 GCA_004365215.1 Cuniculus paca | reverse complement strand
GCTCTGAGCAGAGCCTGCCTCTGCCTTCCCTCTGAGCTGGTTACCGGAGAGCAGCCGCTCCCGTTGTTCTGATTTTCAGTCTTTAAACATGTTCTTTTCTAGAAGTGGATGAAATCTTTTGATTATATGAAAGACTGGCTTGGCTAATATTTGCTTATTGTTTGAAATATTACTTTAAGGAGAAAACAAACAAACAATGAAACCGAGTTACAAAACAGGTTAGTTGGACAGTTACAATAGTTGGTACATTGCCTATTGTGGTCTCTGTAGTAGTTAGCGTACAAGATACATGCGTGATTTCTTGTCTAAACAATATTAACACAAAACATTCTTTTCAAGGAACAGAGAGAAGCCAGCTATATAGCTACCTTGACTGTCTTGTGTATACACATTTTTTTTTCTTTTTCTCTTTCTTCCTTTTCAGTAAATGGATTCAACTTGAGACCATACTCATAAGTGAAATACATCAAACCCACATGTGTAAAAGTAGTATTGTCTCACTAGTGTGAGAAGCTATTTTTTTTATAATCATCCTATATGACAGCTTTATAACATAACAAATATTTCCTTCCATGGTGTTAGTGTGGGGTGTCAAATCCATTGGCTTTGGGATCTGCCTAAGGAAGTGGTGGAGCGCACTTCTGGGTGTGCTGGGCGGGTCCTGAAGGTGTGACTGTGTGGTCTATGTCTGGTCTCTTGACAGCTCCTCTCTGGCAATATGTTCTGCTGCTCTGTTTCCTGGCCACCATGAATGAAGCAGCTCTGCTTCTCCACATTCTTCTGCCCTGATGTTATCGTTTCCATAATACAATGTAGTTGAGCTCTTAGAGTATGTACTGTAGCAATTTTTGATTGGTTTATTTCACTTAGTAATATGCATTTTATTTCCTCCATTTGGGAGCCAACTGATGGTAGACTGAAATTATGAACAATTTAAACCTCTCTTGCCTTAAGTCATGGTTATTTTATCTCAGCGATAGGAAAGTTGACTAATACACCTCCCATTTTGTGTCTTGCATTTTTTACTCAATGGTATTTTTTTCAACAGCAATAGCTAGTTTACTATATTCCAATTTACTCATCTTTTTTATGGTTTAACCTTTTTGTCCAATTAAAAATTCCTTTGCATATCTCAATATCATGAAAATATTTTTTTGTATATTTCCTGCTGGATCTTATATGATTGATGATGTACTTGGAATTGATTTCTATGTTTGTTGTGAAGAATGTGTCAAATCTCATTTTTGCTCCACATGATGTACAACTAAACCACCACCATTTCCCTATAAACTTTTCTTTCCTCCACTACATTGTAGTGCTACTTTTGCTATGATTCAAGTGCTGTATATCTTTACATTTGGGCTCTCTATTCTATCCATTGTTCCTAATTATAGATCCTTTCATCGATATCAATTATCTTAATTACTATAGATTTGCAGTAACTCCATATACTATGATATAATAATTCTTCTTTTTCAAAAATCCCCTGGCTATTTTGGCTTTTTCTGTTTATATAAATTTTAGATTTAGCTAGTGAATTGCTATACAAAAATCTGTCTGGGTCATTGATTGAGATTGTAGTGACTGGATGTATTAGTTTTGGAGAATTCATATTTTAAAATCATTGTATCTTTCAGCTCATGTCCATGTTACATAGTTTCATTCATTCAGTTTTTACATTATTTATTTATTTATTTATTTATCTATTTATTTAGGTTTTTTTGAGACAAGGTCTTACTACATAGTTTAGGCTGTCCTTGTACTCACAATGTAGTGCGGACTTCCCTGAAACTCTTAGCAATTCTCCTGCCTCAATCTCTCGAATGCTGGGATTACAGGCATGTGCCATCACGCTCAGTAATTTAGTTATTTTTTACTTTTTTCCAGATCAGTTGTGGTTTCACAGCAGAACTTCTGAATCAAAAGTACAAGAGTTAACATGTACCGTTGTTCCACACAATATAACCTACCACAGTATAGATATTTGTCATAGTGGTACATTACAATTCCTAAATGTATATTGACACATCGATATCAAAGTTTGCTATTTATCCTAGGCTTTTTTTATTTTTAGCATTGTACATTCTATAGATTTTCATAAACAGTTCCTCCATTATAGTTATTATAGTTACTCCAGACAGAATAGTTTCATTTCCTCAGAAGTTTTCTGTTCTTATTTATCCCTCTCTCCTGCCTAATTCCTGGAAATCACTGACCTTCTACTGTCTCCATGGTTTTATCTTTTCCATAATATAATGTAGTTGAACTCTTAGAGAATGTACTGTAGCAATTTTTGTTTGGTTTATTTCACTTAGTAATATGCGTTTATTTCCTCCATGGCTTCTCATGGCTTGAAGTATCTTCCTTTTTAGTACCTGTGGTGGATTAAGTAATGGTCAACTTGTAACATCCAACTGAACTGAACCACTTGGTGCTGGGTATGGAAGATTGCTGCCAACAGCACAAGAGAAGAACTGGAGGGGAAGATGGAGTGCTGTTGATTCTCCTGGAGAAATTATTCTCATCATTGGAGGTGCTTGGGTCCTCACTGTCTCTAAGGATGGCTGTGGTTTACTTTGGGGGAGCTCTGGTCCTTACCATGAACATTGCTTACTGGTTACAGTGCAGATCTCTCATCCTTCTGCCACAGATCCCTCCTCCCACTGGTGCAGACTTTCAAGCTTAAACCACTGATCTTTGGGCCTTCCCAGCACACATTTTTGATATAGACTTGCATGAGACATTGTCGTGGACATTAGACCTCCACTTGGACTCATGCAGAACATTGCCTTAGAATCCAGGTCTTCAGCTGGCTTCTTTGGGTGTGGACAGATCTCCCTCGCTCCTTTGCATTTGACTCTTTGGGTGAATGTTACTACAATATCCTATACATTATGTGTCCTGTATTAAATCTTTTCCCTTGTGAACCCTGAGTACAACAGTACTGAATAAAATATTCTACTGTCTAGGTGTACCAATTTGCCTATTCAACTACCAAAGGACATCTCGGTTGCTTCCAATTTCTGGCAAATACAAAAAGAGCAGCAGTAAATGTGTGCACTCTGTGTGCACATAGGTTTTTATTGCCTTTGGGTGAATACTAGGGAATACAACCATAAATTGTAGAGTAAGACTATGTTTAATTTTGTAAGAAATCATCAAACTGTCTTCTAAAGTGATGGCAGCATTCGCATTCCCCTAGCAGTGCTTGAGAGCTCCTGATGCTCTACATTCTACCAGCATCTGAATACTTGTCAGCATTCTGGAATTTGAGTATCGGAAGAGGTGTACAGTATTATCTCATTAATGCTGATAACATATAATGAGAAGCATCTTTTCATATGCTTATTTGCCAACTCTGTGTCTTTTTTGGTGAGGTGACTGTTAATGTTCACTTTATAATTGGGTTGCTTGTGTTCTCATTATCGAATGTTATGAGTTCTTTGTATAATTTGGATAGCAATTTTTTCTCAAACATGGATTTTGTAGAATTTTTTCCTAGCCTGAGGCTTTTCTTTTCATTCTGTTGACAGTATCTTTTGTCCAGCAGAAGTTTTTATTTCAATGAAGTCAGGCTTATCAGTTATCTTTCATGCATTATATGTTGATTGGCTGAGAGTAGCAGCCACAAATGTAATGGCAATAAACACATCTCCAGGTTTCCAGCAATAACTATCACAGCAACATTTACAGGAAAAACTATAGAAATTTTATCTGCCTACATAATTATTGTTTGAGCTTAAGGGCCAAAATTGTGATCCCATTCCTAAATACAGCGTTATAGCATCTAGATCATTGTTTTATTGATTCAGTTATTTTATTGAAAAGTTTAAGATTATTTAATTTTTCAAAACTATTAGATACTTACTAAAGGCAAGGAAGAGTCTTTAGCTCAGTGTCATCAAGATAAGAAAGAAACCCTACCCTAAACAAAATTATTTCTTAGTAGGGGCTGTTGTTGTTCATGCAAAAAAACTGTAAGGCTAGACTAGTAAATATTGATTCTATAAAGCAAGCTAGAGATATACTTTTCTGTTGTGTTTTATATGAGGAAGAGATTATGTCTAGCCATATGAATCAAGGAAGCAGTGTTTTATCTAGTATCAAACATTGTCCAAATTGGGCACAGGTGACAGAAGGCAGGACATTCATGGTAAAATGAGAAGAGGGTCTGCTTTAGAGTCAAAAGATGCCCTGTTCAAATCCTGGTTTCACTAGGTAGCTATGGGTCATTATTTGACTTAGGTTTTCTGAGCATGTCTTAAATTTCTATCATCTAATTCTATCATACCATATTGTCTTTTTGCATCCAAAAGCGATGTGAATCTTTCTAGGAATGAATTCATAAGCTGTGATATAGTATCATGTTTTTTAAAAAATGTGTGTGTGTAGGGTGAAACTATGGAAAGCAAATTTATGTCCAAGTTTGATTCAGATTGTGCTTTAAAAAAGCTAGAAACAATAACATCTTCTTTCTCAATAGCCATAGCACATCTTCTGTGGTTAAAAATTGTCAGGTAAAAAAATAATTACTAGGTAACTGTCTTAATCATTGAAAGGAATCAACATAATAAAGCATTCACAGAAGTACCAAATTCTTATGATGAGAGCCTCCACATTTTCTTTATTTCTCCAGTATTATTAAAAGATGATCATATATTTTATTGGAGACCAAAAATAATTATTTTCTGCCCTATTAATTCTATAGTTAATGTAGTAATAATTAATATGTAAAAAAAGAATCTCTTTCTTTCTTTTTTATAAAATTATTTAAATTTCAGACACTTTCTGACATTTCCAGTCTGATGGCTTTGCTTTTCCCTAGTCTGGAATTTTATTTTCTGTAAGCGGAATGTTGAGTTTCTTTCATAAAATGTCTCTGTCATCTGTGAGGGCTGCTTTGAAATAACCAGACCTTATATCCACGTTAGTCTGGTGAAACATGACCCACACTAATGACAAAATATTTTAAAATGTGGAGTCTAGTATTTGTGCTCCTTTATAAATTTGAATTTGGGATCACTTAAGAATATATTTTCTCTGCTTAACCAGAAAGAAGAGAGAGGGCAAAATTCAGTGCTGTCCATGCATGAAATTGGCTTTGGTAATTGGCTTTGGCAGTACTAAGGTACTAAACTACAGAGCTTCACTAAATGCGAGGCTAGGATGAGAAGGGTGCACAGTAATTAGTCAGTCACTTTGACTTTTTTGACACTGCTTAGCATTTATTACTGTTTCTCTCACTACTCTGACCTAAACCAATGACCTTTAAACTGGAATATATTTCACCGCACCTATTAAAATCCATCCCTTTAACATTCCTATTACACACTTAAAAATACAAAATAAATACATAAATAGATTCTAAATGGAAGACACCAAACCATCCATGGAAAAGGGGCTATTTTTAACCTCATGAAACATGAAGCAGTTATGAAAAAAAGGAAGCTCTCTGCACACGAGGCCATTTACAATCAAGGCAGTTACAGTTTAATTTTCATAAATTTTGTTAGGTATAACTCATTCTTAAACCAAATTCTTTTGGGGGTCTAGTTATGAAACCGAAAGAAAAATAGGAACTCAGAGACAAGGAGCAAATGATGCTTCCAATATAAACGATTCTTTTGCTCTTATTTTTCCATAGGGCATGTGGGCTCGGAACAGGTTGATTTTTAAAAATCGATTGTTACAGAAAATGTTAAAATTTATGTTAAGATTATATTCTATTGGATTAGAGTAATCTAAAATTGCTCCAACCCCCACTGACATGATTTGATTCTTAAATTCTAAAATAAGAATCTTTAAAAATTAGGGCTCTGAATTTTGCATATTTAACATTACTGGTAGATTATTTAAGAAGTCAAGAATTCTGAAAACCACTGATTTAAGTGGATTATTCTTTCTTAGGGAAAAACACTCCTATTGGGATTATTTCACATAGAATAGTGTGATCTTGTATGATCTACATTTAATTCTGGAAAGTTTTTATATAATGAGAAAATAGAGAAATTTTATCAAAAACTTTTGCAAAGAAAAAAATACATGCATAAGTTTGAGTTACATGTTTCTTCTTTCTCAAAGCCGTAGTCACGAATATAATTTATAACAATGGAAAGACTAAGTGGATTTAACAGGGTTCAAACGCAGGGTCACAATTGCAGAGAACCAGAAGGAAATAGGTACAAGAAAAATGGGACTGAAACCTTGAAAACCTTGACCTTTTGCCCAAGTACAGAGAACAGCAACTCAGTAAAGGGACCTTTGAGGTAAGAGTAACTAAGTCACACCCAAAGGAAGGAAGGGAAGGGAAAAAATGAGACTTCTTTATTGCTTAAAATTAGGACCTTGGATAAAAATATCTTTCAGGTAAAGGAAGTTAGAATAAAATAAATTTCAGAAAAATGAGTGTGATTATACCATTTAACAAGTTGTTAGTCCTGTAAGGAAGATTAAAATAGATACTACATGGTGGGGAACTAAAATAATAAAATGTTGTGTGACAGAATATGTAATATTCTCAGTTTCACCAAGAGGCAGAAGTTGTCAAATTTCATTGTAAAACCTGGTGTCAGACATGAGGTTAGGACATGAGAAGAAAAGTTATTGGAGAGGGAGAGGTGTGGACAAAGAATAAATAATGGAGATAGCTTATTAAGAATGCATCAAACTTATGCCCCCAAAATTAAAACCTACATGAAAATGTCAACTACTAAAACAATTGGTATTAAAACAGATTTATTCCTTAAAAATTAATTCTATGGATCAGCCAGACAAAAAGTTTAAAATAAATAGATTTTAAAAATGCAGTGAGAAAACTTTTTAGAAGTTTCCATTTAAAAGGACTAGGAAATTATAAAATGAAACAGATATAAATGAAATATTAGGTGAATATTAAAAAGAACTAACAAATACAGAAAATTAAAAAATATCACTAAAATATCAATTTAGAAAAGATAATAGAAAATGGGAAAAAACTCAAGAATGACTGTGGTACAATTAAATTGGAAAACGGTACTGAGTAAACTATCCAGAATGGAGGACAAAAACAAAGACTTAAAGTTTGAAAAGCACTATCAAAACTGTCATATTAGCCTGGGATTTAGCTCAGCAGCACAAGCACCTGCTTGGCAAGTGCAAGGTCCTGAGTTTGATTCCCAGTACCAAAAACAAAAAACAAAAAACAAAACAAAACAAAAAAACCTGTCACGTTACATTAGGATCCACCTTACTGCCCTTTTTAAACTTCGTAACTTCTTTAAAGACTTCTATCTCTAATAGTCACATTCTGAGGTGTTGGGGGTTAAGACGTTAACATGCACAATTTAGGAGAATACAATTAAACTTATAGCAACGTGGAAAATCAGATATTGTGGGTGCTCAGATAGTGTCCTGAAAAGTAGTAATTATTTTTGGGATTACATCCTTAAATTGTTAATGTTTAATATTACAACTTGCTTTGGTCTCTGAAGAGTATTAGCATTTCTCTTAGTAGGGTGAATTGTTTTTTTCTTTAGCACAGTTCACAGTTGCCTTTTGCTACAAAACATTCATCACTAGAAACAATATGCTATTAACTTCTGTTAAGAAACATAGGTGGCTTTTCGTCAGAAAAAGACAAAATACACAGAAGTTGTTCACAAACGAGTCCCTTTTTTTCTGCAGCACCTAGTCTTTTTGTGAATTTCAAATTCTACTACTGGTTTATCACATATTGCTTAGGCCCTGAAATCTGATTTCTGGTTATGGTTTATTTCTAGTTCTGGTTTATTTGTTTCTCTTCCCTCAGTTTTCCTTTAAGTGTTCTAGTTGAATAAAATATTTTGGCTTCTAAACAATGTAGAGTTTATCACTCTCTTCTATCATTATCCTTTATGTAACCCAATGTATTTTAAATTATCTTTAGAATCTACTTATACTGTCATCTCAATATATTCTTGTTGAGGATGTTATTAACCTTAAATATTTGTTTGACATCTGAAGGTTTTTAAGTGTCTTAGAATTCCTTCAAGTCTCTTAATCTTTCCCTTTTACTATGAATACAAATCTCTGAACCTTTACATAATAATGTTCAGTGGATTATTTCTCTGGTCTTGTTGAGTACATAGACAATTTTTTCCAATCAGAGAAAAAGACACAATGAAAATTCAATGACTCTTGTTAGTGAAGGAGCCATTACTTTGTTCTGGACCTTCAGACAATGAAAAGAACCTTGGAAAGACAACTTCTACTATATTCTCAATTTCATTGAAAGTATCTTGGAGAATGGGAGCAGTATTTTTAACGAAGGTAGTTGAGAAGCATTTTTTGGTAAGTACTTTGCCATGTTAGTATTAAGATGACTACTTCATTTATTCAAGGCAAATTCCTGTAAAGTGCAGATTAATGCTATAAGATTCTCCTTTTCTCCCTCCCATCCTCTTTTTCATCCTTGCTGCTTTTTCTCTCCTTCCTTCTATTGCTTCATATATATATATATATTTCAGATCACTCCCATTTCATAAATAGTTCTTTCTGAAGGCTCTTTGTTTGCCTCTTTTTTTTCTATGTTCCTCACCCATTCTTTTGCTTTTTTCCTGATACACTTACTTTCCTCAGAACGGTCACTCACACTAGACATATTCAAGATATTTCTACAGAATCAATACTGGTTTAGCCCGAAAGTTGTAGAAAGAAGCAGTGTATGCCATCACTGCTAATGCAAATTCACATTTACTACAGTGGTTTGGTTCACACCTTCCATCTGGCCCTCTACTCCTCTAGAAGAGAGTGCAGGGTAAGCTTTTTGCCTTTGCAGGATGGGTAGTTGTAGTGTTTGTAGGCCGAGAGGAGATGCTTCTGACAGCACATCCAAGCACCTTGTTTTCCCGCTGAAACTCCTGGATGATATTCCCTTTTTCCAGTGTAGCATTTACAAAATTTTCTTTTTTGTTTTCTTCTATTTACTTTTTTTTTTTTTTTTTAGGTTGGGAGAAGACTAGTCAATTCTAGTGTCTGCTGACAAAATGGGTGTGAGATTTGCCCACTGGTCTGGTAACTCCATTTGGTTGCTGGAGAAATTACTTCTTACTGTATCTAGTGCCACCATTTTACTAGATTTTATTTAAAAAGCAAAAATGTATTTTTAAGCTTAACTCAGATGGAAACTCCCCAGAGCTTCTTTAATTTTTAACTTTAAATATTGTTAAAATTGTTCAAATTTTTCCATTTATTTATTTGTTCAGTTTTAAAGGCATAACTCATATAAAGTTGGTGAGTTTTTACATTTTTATACATTCCTGTAATTAATCATTTCCCACATCAAATGGAGAACATTTATAACACTGAATAAAGCTCCTTTGGATATTTTCCCAATCAATAACATCCTCGCTTCTCTGCAAAGATAACCACTATTTGGTGTCTATCATTGTCAATTAATTTTGCCATTCATGAACTTCCTATAAGTAGTCAAGCATTATGACCTCATTTGTATTCAACTTGCTAAGCAGGGTGGCAGTTTTTGTTATTGTCTACAGTGTTTCATGGTTTACATTTCACAATTTATTTATTTTTATTGTTGATAGTTATTTCGGTTGTTTATATATCTTGATGTGCAAACATACAAATAATTTCTTTGAGATATATATATATATATACATACACATATAATATATAATATTATAATGTGTATAATATATATGTGTATAATATATATACACATATAATTGCTGGGGCATCAAATAACATATGATTAGCTTTGATCAATAAGGCAGTTTTCCAAAGTAGTTTTACCTTTTATACTCCAACTCAAAACATGGGAATTCCAGTTGTTATATATTTTACCAAAACTTGTTACATTAAATTATTTTTAATTTCAGTTTTGTGGTTGATGTTTAAGAAGGCTCTTGCTTTAACTTCAATGTTCTTTATGACTAATTATGTGCCTTTGATTAAATTTGTATTTATATCAAATGAATATCATATGCATATATCATATTTTGCATGTACCACTTTAATCATAGTGCCCTTGAAAAAATTGAGATGTTTGGGCTTTTTTCTTAATGATTTATAGGTATTCTTTGTGTTTTCTGGCTGTGATTCTTTCATCAATTTTCTCCTTACTCTTATTATGTTTTTACGTTAATTATACTATGCTATCATGTTAATTATGTTTGGGTGGTCAGAATGTCTTAACTTTAAAAAAGCTTCATTTCTCGATCATTTTTTAATGGCGAGTGCTTCCCGTAGTTTGTTTAAAAGAGTTTTGCCCAGTCCAAGGTCATGAAGACATTTTCCTGTTTTCCTCTAGAAGATTTATTGTTTAACATTTAGGTCTATGATCCATATCAAATTAATTTTTTGTGTGTGGTATGAAGTAGCCATGTACCGGAAGGTTGAGGTAACTTTTAAATAAATCATGGAACCACCCACGGTGAATCTGCTTGTGGACTGTACTTTGTTCAGTTGGTATACTTGCCTATCCTTTTGTCAGTACCACGTCTTAAATACAGCCCTTAAAGTAAGTCTTTAAATATGCCTTAAGGGTATCAGGTTCTTTCTTTTCAAGGTTGTTTTGGCTATTTTAAGTCCTTTTATTTTCATATAAATTTTAGAATCAACTTGTCATTTCTCGTATAACAACCATGCTAGCATTTTGATTAGGATTACACTGACTTTGTAGATCATTCTGAAGAAAATTGACATTTTAACAATATCAGAACTTTTTTTTCATGTATATGATACATCTCTGCATTTATTTAAAACTTCTTTAACTTCTCTCAGTGATGTTTTGTTTTTCATTTTCAATTGACCTCAATTAAATTTTATGCAGTTTATTCCTATATATTTGATATTTTTGGTGACATGTACATGGTATTTTAAAAAAAATTATATTCTCCAATTATTTCTTGCCAGTGTATAATGAAAACATTTCGATATGTTAACTTAGTACCTATACCATTAATTCATCATGATACATATTTTATTAATCCTAATACTTTCTAAGTTTTTGACTTTTTATGTATACAACCATATAATCTGTGAATATTGACAATATGAATTTTTTCCTTTTCTATTTTTAAAACGAGGTTTAGAAAATTCCTGTATACTGAGGTCTATGATCAGTATACTGAGATTTTTTAAAAATCATGAGTAAGGGTTGTCTTTCATCACATGATTTATATGTCTATATTGAGAAAATTTTCTTAAAATAGTAAATGACACTGATAGATTTTTCACATGTTAATCCAACTCTGCATTCCTTGATAATAATGTGTATTTTTATATTGATGGTTATGACATATATTAATGTTATAAGACATCAATGCTATAAGACATGCTGGCTTGTGAATTTACTTTTAGGTAATGCTGTTGTAGTTTTAGGATCAGCGATACACTGCTATCAGGGACAATGAGACATGTTTTCTTTTTTCTTTAGGTATTCTTCAGAAAAGTCTCATGAAATTCATATTTTTCTGTTAAACGTTCAATAGATTTCAATACTGAAGACATCTGGGCCTGTAGTACTCTTCATGGACTTTTTAAAGAAAAGCTTAATTGAGGTATAATTGACATCTAATGTACTTCAAAAATTGCAAAAATAATTTGAAAAGTTTTGACATACATGCATATCTGTGAAATTGTCACTACAATCCTGAGAATGAACATATTGATCACTTTTTGAAATTTTTCCCTCTTGCCTCTATTTCTCTAATCCCAGACCACACTGTCACAATGTATTACTTTGCATTTTCCAGATATATTTGTAAACAGAATGAAACGCATATTCTTCTTAGCTTACTTCTTTCATTCAACAGAAGCATTTAGATATTCATTTGGCTTGTGTGTCAATATCAATAGCTTGCTACTTTTGTAGATGAATAGTATTCCCTTACGCAGATATAACCACAGTTTATTTACATCTTGTTACACATTTTCTTCTTTTTGGGTTGTTTCTAATTTTTACTGATTACAAATAAATCTGCCATACTTATTCATATACAGGTCTTTATATAGTCATCCACTTTCATTTTTCTTGGGTAGGAATGACTGAATCAAATGAGAGGTGTGTGTGTTATGAAGATTAAGTACTAAGCCTTTTTCCAAAAGTATGTTCCTACCTGTAGTGTATGAGAGTCCTACTTCTTCCACATGCTCATGAACAATTCCTATGGGCAGTCTTTTTTTTTGTTTCAAAAACAAAAAAAGAATAAAAACTATGATACAGAATTTCAAAACAAAATAATAGGAGATTAACACTGGTTAATATATTGCATATTATCTTCAAAGTAGTCATTCAGATTACAAATTTAGGCATGAAAAATGATCAAACAATGAAAGCACAAACTGTTTAGTCATTCTATTAGGTGCATAGTAGTATTTAATCCTCATTTTAATTTGTATTTCCCCAATTTTTAAAGGTGAAGTAATGTCATTTGCTATTTGACCTTTAATGTATGTTGTTTTGGACAACCCTGTGACTTTTACCTTAACATATTTAGGTTGTTTCAAATTCTGTGTTGCTTTCATTGGTTCATTTTGATTGGTTTTATTCTGTTCTGTTTTCTTTGGTTTTGTTGTGTCTGATGGTATGGAAAGTTATTTTGAAGATAACAAGAGACATTATGGTTGCCACTGTAGATTTCCTTTTATCTTGTTTTGAAGTCTTGTACCACGTTCATTATTTTGTTTTGATTGACTCTATTCTGTTTTATTTTGTTTGGTCTTATTCTCTTCAAAATAAAAAATAGAAAACAAAAAAAAATACACCAAATTGTAATACAGAGTCTTTGATGCTCTGTTCATTTTTTAAAAGCCTGTTTTTCTTTCTGTCTTATTTTGGGTATTTTCTGTTGTTATGCTTTTTAATGTCCCAATAGTTATATCTCCTTCATTTTTATTCTTTAAAATTATTATTTTTCTCTGGCAGATTGATTTGATACTTTTTTCAATCTTCTATGTTTCTTCGTAACTCTTTGAAAATAGAGAATACACTTTTCATTACTGCTTTAATACAGTCTCTAACACCTGTGTTAATGCTGCTTGGGTTTCACCTGAGTACTTTCATTTTCAGTCGTTTTACTCCTCATTATGTATTACATTATTTTTATGCTTGTATAATGGGAATCTTTGGTCAATGTCAGATTTCTGTGAGTTTTATCTTATTTAGTACTGAATATGTTTCTATTCCTATAAATATTCTTGATTTTGTTGTCAGGGATATAATTAGATCCCTTGGAAAAAGTGTAGCTCTTTTGGTTATTTTAAATTGAAGATTTTAAGTGTGAGCTGGTACCACACTCAGTCTAGGTTAAATGATAGTAATATCACTAGTGCAATAAAACACTTCTGTGTACTTTATTTACTGCCTAATGAATCACAAGTTTTTTCTTTTGTTGAAGGAAAAATGCACTAGCCATTGTCCTATGTAAGCATCAACATTACCTTTAATGCTTTTGGTTTTCTTTACTTGGCCTCAGGTTGCTCCTTCTCACACTTGTGCTGATTAGACTTAGCTTAGTGCCCTGCAGTTCTCTGAAGTCTCACTAGCTTTCTGCTTTCTGGCACTCTTTCCAGAAAACTCTAGCTCTGTTGGAGTCCCTGGACTTTTGGCACTGTCCCTTCAACTCAGAAGACTGCTGTACTCTGCCTGGGCTGCTCCTGTGATGATACTTAGCCTTAATTATTGATTTTTTTCTTTTGGTTTTTAATTTGTTTACTTTAAAAGTTTTATTCATTTAATTTTTTTCATTTTCAAATAATTCTTTTTGTTCCTTAATTTCATCTTTTTACTAGTGCATATTAACTCTAAAGAATCATGGTTTTGTGTTTGACTTTTTTTGCTAGCACACGTTGATTATGTGGATTAATGAGTTCCATTTGAAGAGATCTGTGCATGCAGCACCATACTTTGATTTCTTCCACTGTCCCTCGCCCGCTACACTGCCCTCTCCACCAGCTTCGTGTTTTGGTGGGGTTCAATACCTAAACTTTGGTGCAGATTTCTTTGCAAGGTTTTCATACAGTGACGTAACATACTTTATTGGTATTCTCTCCTCTGTCTCCATTTTGTACTCTCC
>RJWT010032770.1:0-14057 GCA_004365215.1 Cuniculus paca | reverse complement strand
AACAATAGGTGTTTCAGTTCCAAAGTAATTTCTATCTGTCAGAAGGCTGTATCTTTTGTGGCTTGAAATTTGTTCAGTGTTTATAAAAATATGTCAGCCACATCCATATTTTGTTTGTTTAGAGCAAATTTTGCAGCAGCATCTGTGATAGGAGCCACTGTGTCTCACCCAAGCCAGATCATCTCTCATCCAGAAAAAGAAAATCAATTTTAATTTTTCAAAGAGGAGCAGCAAGTGGTATTTGTTATTTATATTTTAAAAGGGGTCATTAACCACCTTTTTTGTTTCCTCTCTCTACCTTCGGACTTAAAGTAGGAGAAGCACCGGAAACAAATAGATGTGGATTAAACCA
The DNA here is from genome assembly GCA_004365215.1 of Cuniculus paca. NCBI lineage: Eukaryota > Metazoa > Chordata > Mammalia > Rodentia > Cuniculidae > Cuniculus > Cuniculus paca. The sequence goes on along the minus strand of RJWT010032770.1, from coordinate 13,705 downwards.
TGCAAATGCCTTTGATACTCTTTACTGGTGGCTTAGTGGCAGTCAGTAGGGCATAGCTCTCTTATATGAGTTCTGTATTTTGGTTTATATTTTTACACAATAAAATTGAGCATTTACATAGAGAAACATTTAGTTCTCAGTCAAATTGTCTTGGAAATGTCACTTTCAGCAATCAGATTCATGTGTGTTAGCCACTTAGTCACATTAAATTGCAGAGGATCTTAGGAAGTAAATATCTGATATCCGTTTGTTTGAATGAATGGATGATTACACAATGGATGCTTGTGAGAATGTGGGGGTCACAGGTGGTTTCTGTTATGTCGAAAATAGGCTATCTTATTTTTGAACTTTAGTTTACTTTCCACTTTTGAACTTCTTTCTTCTTAAGGAAGCTATATAATTCTTTTTTCATAAGCACACAATAATAAAGTTTATAAGTAACAAAGGCATGTATCTACAAGGTGAGGAGGAGATAAGGAGTCTATGCCCCCACAGATTAGTATCATAATTAAGACTTGATAAAAGACTGGACAATAGTTTAGGTAAACAGATTGATAGACAAACTGTACAGCACAATGCATGAGAGCATAATTTAGTGAAAGAGTTCAAAAATTAAGTTAAGGAGCTATTTCTACAATCTGACCCTAATTTTTACAAACTTTTCTTACCTAATTTATGAAGTAAAATAATATTAATTGTATCTTCTGTAGATTTAATGAATATAATATATGTTTATATATTACATTTAATATACAGGGTTTAGAAAAAGATCTAGATAAGATACAGTCAAAAAACATTGGCTTCTGTTTATGTTAATTTTGCTTTCTTCGTTATTAATAGTTCTGCCAAGTATCACATATAATACAGATGAGCAGTAATTTCTGCATTTATAATTTAAGGCATATTTGTGAATAAAAATTTGTATCCTAGACAAATCCATATATGACAGCTAGTTTTGGATATCTATCAAATTGTCTTCTGAACTTTGCTATTATATCATCTATTTCTCTATGCATAAAGTTCACATTTCTAGGAAGCCAGTTCCCACTTACATGTGCAGTAGGTTTCTGAAGAATCCAATTTATCTGAATAAGTATGACCTAAAAGCATTAAGTCTATGGCACTCTTAACCTGTAGTTCAATACATTCCCAAGAAAGTCGTGTACAGATTTAAGTGGGTTATGAATTTGGATGGAGAAAAAATTGCATCTTTCTCTTCACTAACTTCTGACTGAAATTTATCATTTCGTTCAATTATAAATGTAAGCCACATCCTCAGTATTATTTGCAGTACGTGAGACTGTCAACAATAGACACCACAGATATTTTCACATTACATTACTGTTGTCTCAGATACGTTGAAATATCACTCAAAATTATAGTAGTTATTAGATCTGCTGCTAAATCGTGTTATGTATGTGACAATCATACATAGTACTTCATGACAAATTTGGCATTCATAATATATTATAACTGTATTTTAATATAATTGGTTTCTGTATAATCTTAAATATTTTATGTTATCACTTACAATTATTATTCTGAGAAAAAAATCATAGGCCTTACCAGACTGCTGATGGGGTTCACAGCACAAATAAGATTAAAGATCTTCGAAGTAAAGGGATAAATTGGAGTACAAAGAAACATGATTATCATTTAATAATGAAATTATATTCTGCAAATGAATAAATATGCTATATAGCTCCAGAAGGAAATATAACTTCCCGAATGTAAAAAAAGGTCACCTATGAGTTTTAGAACAACGTGGAAAGGAATGAAATGAATTTAACATAACTGTAATATAATCTGGTGAAAGAATTTTCACATTAGTTGGTTGTGAACTCCATAAAAGAAAGTTTTAAGTAGATATCTTAGTCACTGTTCTTGTCACTGAGACAAACTATCTGGCAATGTTAACATAAAGGAGAGAATTATTTTGGCTCACGTTTTAGAAGTTTCAGTCCATATTCGTCAGGCCAGAACACAAGAACAGTACGGTTGAAGGGTCTAGGCAGAGAAAAACTGCTCATGTCATGGTGACTAGGAAGCAGAGAGAGAAGCCAGGACCCTGGAAAGGAGAGACACCCTGCCAGGTCACATGCCTAGTGGCCTACCTCTGATCAGACCCACCTCCTAACACTCAGCTTCATTGCCCCATGATTTCAACGCCTTCCCCAAACCCTGGCCTATGAGTGCATGAGGCCTTTGGGGGACATTCTTGGTATAAATCATAGCAGTTAGCCTCTGAAATTTTTATGATAAATGTAAATAACCCAAAAGGATGCAAAGTCTTATCTATTGTATATGATAATGTTTTAATAAAGCTATTGGATTATTCTTAAAGCATTTCAAATAAAATATAAATATGAAGGCTATTTAATATATATCAGTGTTTATTTAATGTAGACTACAAGTGTGGTATCTGTTTCTTCTACACTCACAGAAATGCATATGTTTAGAACTAGCCGAACTGGCACTGGTATTTGACTTTTAATTGACTACATTATCGTATTTCTTATCAAGCAAGAAAACGCAGACTAGATTGGTCACTGATAGGCAATTATGGGGAGAGATAGGCCCCGAGAGCAGTTACAGAGAGTAAGAATAGCCTTTCCTGTCTTAGCCATACCAACTTGTCAGTTGGATGTAGCCACCTAAGTAGGCTAAACCCGTAAAGGACAACATAAAGAATCATGAGAAACAATATATTATTATCGTTGTATATCACTCATTAGATAAACTGAAGAAAAACCTTCTGGCAGGTATAGTACCTTATTAAAGAAGTTATATAATTGCCCTTTGCTTGTTCTCTGGTGATTTTATTCTTAGGGCAAACATACTGGGACTGTGAAATGGAAGTCAGAAAGGGGATGCTACATAATAGCAATGTCTTGGGCCAGCCAGATTTAACGCAATCTGAGGATAGGCAAATTTTTTTAAAATTTTTTTTTATTTATGTCTCTGTACCTGTTAGAGATTGTTCATACATTCCCCAGTTGAGGAGCACTTTTCCAGTCAAAAGGACCTGATGAAATAGACTACAGGGCAATTAAACACATTTCTGAAACAAAAACAATAGAAAAGCATCAGTATTTCACTATATGCTCATTTTAGGATGTGCCCTGACTTCCACAGGAAGATCCAAAGAATTAACTCCTTTGGGATAAAATATCAGAAATGGAACGGAATGAAGCATCTAAGTATTTGAGTTTACTTAAAAGTTTGCTCTATTTTGGCTATCTCATTGGCACCCATGTGAGTACAATGGCTATTCTTCTTGAAGTAATGTCACAGGTACCATGGTCTTCAATTGTAGACAGATTCCTACAGTACACTGGGTCCTTTCGGGGTCCTTTCAGGTAGAAATCTTATGTTGTGCCAACAATGACTAATGTAGCTGGTGGATTTAGGAAATCGTCATGAGCCCATGGTACTGCATAATGTCAGTTAAGGACAAATAATAGGCTGGCTGCCTTGGAAATGGTTAGTGGAGGTGAGAATCTGAAGTCCATGGTCTATTGTGCATACAAGCAGGCAAATGAAAAACACAGTTCATTCAAAGTAGGAGTATGAGGAAAATCATAAAGCAAAAATTAGCTTTGTTTCTAGGGAGATTGAGGAAGACGGAATGAATGAAAAAAAGGAGAAAGCCAGTTTCTAAATGACAGAGTAAAGGTTCTTACAGAAGATCTTGAAAGCTGGACACACAAAATAATATGAATGGAGGAGAAAATTTTATAATTTGAGCATTAATGACTTTTCCTCAACCGAAAGAGAGAAAAGTGTTTGTTTGTTTTTACCGTTACATCGAGAAACAGTTCATTCCAAAATTTTATTTTCACATTGATTCTAAGGATAATAGTCTATGATTTCATCCATCTGCAATGATTTACAGACACACACACACACACACACACACACACACAGAGTTTTTTGCTTTGGAAGCAGTGGGATTGCTTCTGTACCTGTGAGTTATAAGCTATTCAACAGGTGAGATCAACCGAGGGGATTTAAGGTAAGATAAAAATAGAATGGCTTCAGGTCAAAAGAAATCATGGATTGAGAGCAAACAGGTAAGTAAGATTGAAGAAGGTCTCAGACAAATGCCAGGAGTTGTAGAAGAAAGAATTACAATAAAAGGTAAGAGTGAGCCAAAAGGTAGCAGTACGGATAGTAGCTAAAGACAGCTTAGGAGAATGTAGGAAAAGGCCCCAAGTGATTATACTACTGCAAAGCTTTTCTCATTTCTCTCTCTCTCTCAAAACATCTTTGTAAAGATCTGAATCTTCCAAGATTAATACCAGGAGAAATACCCCTATGGTCTGACTTTTGTGAATAAAGCTTTAGGTCTTAAATAATGCAGATATTATCTTTTGTTGTATTGTGTGTGGAAGCTATGAAATATTCCTATTTTGAAGTACTCATTACCTTGTCTTTACAGAAGAAAAAATAGGTTTCTTTTGGACTGCCTTTCTGAAAAACAGAAGATCACAGAATTGAAAGTAACCCCAAAGGTTACTTCTCTCCAGAACAAGAAACACCAAAGGCCTTGTCTTTCTGTACATTATTCATTTTCCCATGGAATATATTTGCATCCATTAATTGAAAAACTGGTCTGTATCAGACACTTTGCATTTCATTTAATTTTCACCACTGCACTAAAAATTAGGTATGTTATTCTCATTTAGTTTTACAGAATTCATAAAACTAAAATAGTCACAATATGTAGCATAGCTGAGATTGATTTCAATGTTATCAAGAACTCCACCTGTCACACCAAGATCACATAGCATCATACAGCTATCTTTTGGGTTAGTTCAAACTAATGTCTTCAGGCTCTGTCATCACTGTCTTCTTCCACTCTAATGTCCTCTCTGGCAGCAATGAAAGAGACATCATGAGTGCATATGCAAATGTGTGGCGAATATACACTTCTGAAATATGTGTGTGTATATACAGTGAACATTAATTATTTGGTTGCCTTTATGAATGTTACCTGTGTTTAATTTAACATTGTGAAGTGGAAGATCGGAGCCTTTCTTGGTAGTTTAAGTTTTAACCTTGAAGTTCCTAAGGGATACATTTGCTATGTACATTCTCTTTTTGGTTATCTTCTCAATCTTTAATCAATGTTTAGAGTTCAGATCAAAGGTGACAAAGCTGTTTTGACTCATAGCCATTTAGACCTCCAAGGGTTGTTTCTGCAGGCATAAGCCTGTCCTTGAATGGCTTTTGTCTGGTCATCCATCTAGCTGACAGCATCTTCTATCTTGTACAAATCCTGAGATGGCTTTCTTTTCCATCAAAATTCCTTTCTATTTTCAGAGGTGACTTAGGAAATGAGGAATGTCGTTCTAAGAATTTGGACAGCCTCTGTTCATTGAGTTCTCAGTTTATAGGACTTATTCTGCTTTCTGTTGGAGTTAACCCATAATTTTTTTTTTAGTTGACTAATTTTCACATGCTTGCCAACACTGTCAATTTTCCTGAGGTGTCTAGACTCTGCCTCAATAATTTACATAATAGCTCCCTGGATATACAGGAATCTTTCAGTCTCATCCTGGGAGCTGTGACAATGACTAAGATTTCACAAACTTTCAGAGTATTATGTTTCTAGACTTTCATTTACATTTCTCTTTGTGATGAACTCTTCTTACATAACTCACCATTTCCCTTGCTTTTGTCTTGTTTTCTAAGATTAAACGAAAACATCATAGGATACAAAATTTGTTGTTATATTCAGTCTAATGTTTCTAGAAGTTAGCACTCAGGGAAGCAAAATTAAGCCCCTGAATAACATGGCACATTGCAGAACATTATATAATTTGAGTCTTATTTCTAAAGTTTCAATTCTTTCCCTTCATGGTAGATCTCCTCTTCCTCCCCTTCTCTGGGTAAGTTCCATTTCTTTCATATTGCTCAGCCTTGAAACTCTGTCTTACTACAACAGTTCCATCTTAATCTAGTTCGAAGGCATAATCGCTTTTCATCCAGGGCACTTTTTCTGAAGAAATTTCAGATTTTAAAAATTAATAACAAAAAATAGAATAAAATACATTAGTCATAATTTGACCAATGTAATTTAGAGCATTAATTTCCTTTTATTTCACTTTTCTGCTAGCCTTTTACCTGTTTGGCTTCGCTGACTCCAAACAAAACAACCATCACAATATTTTAGAATTAAAATCCAGATTTTAACAGACTGTATTTTTTAATTACTTGTTTACTACTATTATGATGCTGAAATTTTGCAATGAAACTAAAAAGACAACAAAATAATTGTGACTCAATAAATTCTAATATACTCATTATAAAACACTGTACAGCTCTTAAAATATCTCCAGTAATAAAGACTATTGTATATATGACATACATACATGATTCATATATTTATATAACTTAAATTTTAGAATAATTTATATTTTTTAAAGAAATATGTAAACCATCAATGAAAGTAAATGTATTTTTTAGAATACATAAAAAATATAATATATACCCATATCACTTACAAGTAAAATTTTCCTATGTAATTGCCAAAAGTTTTTATAATTTAAAAATATAAATATTTGTTAAAGTAATTGATGGAGTTGTTTGTCCTTATAATTATATCAATTGCATTCAATTTAAAAAAAATAAAGTTTATATTGTTCTATGTTTTGCTTTGTATCTATATTTAATCATTTTAAATTGATGTTCAAGATTTATGATCGATACAAAGAGTTTTCAATATGCAAAACTTATTAACATCCATGAATATTTTTACATGGTTTTGAAGTTTCCTTTTGGTGAGCATATAATCAAATATAACTACTTTTTTCTTTATTAATATAATTGTATTGATATTTACTTAGAACTTCATATGTCCCAATTCCTGCACTAAATGGTTTACATACATTATCTCCATCAGTCTTCCTACAACAAGATGAGAAATGTCTGATTATTTTCCTATTTATAGACAGGTGAATTATAGCTCAGTGATAATAAGAAACCTATCTAAATTTACACTGTTTGTAAATCATAGAGTCAGAAATAGAATGATTTGAGATCTGAATGTATGTTCCTAAGAAATGTAAAACACTTTATAGATCTATTTTTGACTTATTGCTTAAATAAAACCTTTATCTAAAAACTGTGTGCATAACTATGTATATATCTTTTTGTCTTTCCATATCTTGCATTTTGTACTAGGATATTTAGTCTACTTTGTTTTCTATTAGTAGAATATAAACAAACTTACTCAGTAAACTATCTGAACAAAACAACCAGTTCATTAGAAGAAAAAGAATCCTTTGTTTATAGAAAAAAATTAATTTCCTGTGCTGTGGAATATAGATGATCATGTAAGAGATAGTCAATAGAAATTCAGTAATAGATGATATCTAACCACCTCTAAAGAAAGAACTCCCTTGCACTCAGAAGAGAGTATCATATATCTGCTGTGAACTAGAATATGAAAGACATTTCTTTTGATGTTGTTATAATTCCCCTACCCTTAGCTATCTTCAAACACATACATATTCTTAAACATGCTTCCCAATGCTGTCACATGGGGACAGGAAAAGGGGCCGAGCTCCAAGATCCTTTGTTGTAGAGTTAAAAAACTAACGATTCGTTCCTCCTCAAATCAGTAACAAAAACAACAATAATAGAGAAGCTCATATCTAATCATGACTCTTTCATACTATATAGCTCCACAAATGCCTTCAAAATATCTTTTGATTTATTGAAAATTCCAGCCTCAGAGTGGGCTTTTAATAAATACTTTAAATGGAATGGACTGTGAATGTGCCCACAGTTTCTAGAACAGAAATGGAGGACGCTTTTATCTTTAACTTTCATCTAGTTCTTTCTCATAAAAATATCTTCCACTTAATTTATCATGTGAAAGGAAGTTAATTTCTGTCACTCATATGTAGATAATAAGCAGCAAGGGAAACATAAACACACTCTACAGCTCTATGGCTTTTATTAAAACTTATTTTTGTTCCAGAGATTTTTTTGGAGTGTCTGGAATTGTACTGAAATGAAATAAACAAATAAGCTACTGTGACAAACAGAAATGTAGCATAATCACAACAATAAAACTGACAGTTCTAGAATTTGAGAACAAAAATGTTTAAATGCACATACATACATGGACACAAAAGGTATTCTGATAAGATTTGGATAAATAATTTTGTAGAGACAGTTTCCCTTTCTGAAGTACAAAGATGACTTGCAGTAGATTTTTAGTTCAGTAGTCTAAGACTTTGGGTGAACAATAAGAGGTGACTTATTAACACTGCAGGAATAACAATGAGATTTGTGTGTGTGTATCATTTGGAGCCAGCATATAGCAGAGATGACTAAGGAAAATGTCATAGAAAAAAAAATTAATACATATTTTTATCACCATGAAATTTTAACAGATTGCGAGAAATGACTGAATGAAAAGTCAGTGCATCTTTAAAGAATAGAGGAAAGCAGTACTAGGCCGTGGTGAATTATTAGATATAGTTGAGTAGAACCGATTTTATATCATCCTTAATATATACTCCTAGCTCACAAGATTTCTAACAGATTCCATAAATGTAATGCATGAAGTGAGCCAAGAACATTTGTCCAAATTAAGATAGAGAATAATTAGATATATTTAAAAATGAACTTAAACCAAACATATTGTGTGGTGTCAAATTTTTAAAAAAAGCAACACAAAACCTAGAGAACATTGTTACTTATAAAATTCTGTAGGCTATATTACAATTTGCCTCTGTAACAATGCTCTACCCATGTAAGTTCCAGTGAGCTCACTATTTTATTTTAATATAGGACCACCTGGATGACTCTCCTTGAATAAATAGCAATTATCTCCATTTTGGTGAAATCTGGCCCTATTTCCATGCACTGTGGATATGTACAGAGCTAGTTAGGACTTTTCCCTATCCTTTCAATTGACTTTAAGCAATGTAAATAGGGCTCACTGAGGTGCCGATGTGTAATCTTTGAAGCTAAGAGACAGTCATATTAGATGCTACCTCAATTGTGTTATGCATGTTACTCTTTCTGCATATCCTTCCCTCTGCATATTATACAGGTGGTCTCAGGCCACCTAACTAACCCAGCTCATAGCACTCAGGTTACTTCCTGCCACTCTCACAGTCCTTATCCTCAAGCCATTCCTTTCTTAATGAATGAGTAAAACCTGGGTTTGGCCACAGGTCAGGGCTTTTGTTCTGATGAAGCTTCATCCTGATTGGACTTAGGAGCCCCTTGGCTTCCCATAAATGTAAATTTGTCTTAGTGTCTTTATTCTCACTGTGGGTTGCACTGCAAGTGATAGATTGGAATTAAAGTTCCAATAGCTTTTCCATGGGATTACAAATATAAACTTACTGAACTGTGATGAGGACCAGGAAGGGCTCTCTACAAACATCACCTCAAGAGCATGGGTTTATAACATATTTTTGTTTATAATAAAAATGATATTATATATTCATAAACTTTTTATGTTTTGGCAGACCCTACTGTCCTTCATTGCCATGCTTTGCTTGAACTCTTGGGTGTTGGTTTTATCACTAAAATAGATTCTGACACTGTTGTTTACTTTGAATCTTAAATCTCATGCGGTTTTAGAAGGTGCATGCTTTCTTTCCTGCTGCTATCCATTCTTTTATTAAATAAAATTCTATGACCTGTATGAGTATGGTTCATTCTTGTGCCTGCACCTTCATTTTATTTTCAACCTATAGCACCATATTTTAACTGAGTATGAAGACCACAGATGCATTATCCACCTTTCCAATTGCAAAATACTTGGTATCCATATCTTAAAGAAAAGAGGTTTCTTGTTGTTGTCGTCGTTGTTTTTTGTCTCGAGTTTTCAGAGGTTTCTGTCCTTGGTAGGCTGGTTCCAAGGCAGAAACACCACGGTGGAAGGGAATGTTGGAACAAAGCTCCTTAATTCATAGCACAGCAGAAAGGGAACAGTGCCTGAGATGAAAGAGACAGCAGGGGCCAGGTATGGTACCCAAAGCCATGCTTCTATGACACATGCAAACACACCTAGACATGCACTTTCTTAATTCCCTAAATGGTTCTTAAACTAATAAGGTAGAAGAACCTAACACACCAAAAGTTCTACTTTTATAATGGAGTACATAGATAATTTTAGCCAATTTGATATCCTATAACAGACAATCCAGTTAAGATGATAATTTTTATTTCAAGCACATCAGTATCATTATCCATCTAATGTATCGTATGTACTTCCATACTAGTTGAAATTATTTTATGTTTCTCCTTATTTAACTAATTATTTTTTCTTCTCCTTCCTCCCCTCATTCTCATTATTCTCTCACACTACCATTTTTTTAAAATTACTTGAATAGACCTTTTGAGAGTCTACCGTCATGTCTGCTTCTGCATCCTCCTTCACTGAGTATAGCAGAGTTATGGAAATTGAGTGACCCGAAGGGAATAGTCTTAAGGTTGAGGTCAACTCATTGAGAATACAATGAAGAAAATCTGAATCTGTGGTAGCATTGCTAGATCTCTTATTGGTTTACATTGTGGAGGATAACAAATTATTTATTTTAGCCATCTAAGTTTTTCATTAATTTCAGCCAAATTTACTTCTATATGATGCAATCATTAACATTTATTGTTGAATGAGTGAATAAATAACTGAAGCTTAATTTGTTCCTAGGTTTAGCTCTCAATATTCTTTATTTTGTAAATTCATATGCATTTTGATTGATATCACTTTACATTAAATTAATACCAAGCCTTCTATTTCTGGGTATAATCTCATCAAAATTAATTATAGACCATTCAGAGGTAGAGGATGTGACTTACTCTTATTTCTGTCTCTACTAGTCTCATGATCAGTAGGTAATAGCAACTTGATGATTACAATGTTAATTATGGTGATGATACTGTTAAAGAGAACAGTAAAAAAAACACCTGAAATTAAAAGAATTTAATAAAGAACAAAATAAAAATAGATAACAGAAAATACGGTGATATATATTTTGCAAATAGGAAGGGAAGAAAGAGATGGTGCAAGACTGGACAGAGGGGAGGTGATGGGGCTGAAACAAGAATTAGATGTGTTGTGTACATGTGCCAACTCCCCACAAGGAATGTAATCATCATGTGCTGCAACTATCTACTAATAAAAGTGACAATTAAAGTTTTAATTCTACTTTCCATTATTCACTTTCTTAAATGTTCTCTAGCTATATTCTATTATTTTCAAAGAAAGCCACTATGAGAAATACTGATGTTTATTGTAACTATCATAAGAGAAATTTAGTTTAAACTCACCATTATGTTCATCTTATGTCCAAGAGTACCCAGAACAAGGTCTGTGATGAGTACTGGTGTTTGCATGATCCTCAAGCCCACAAGTGTGTCCATTAATGCTTGGAGATGAGCGAGTGATTTTGAGGGAGGACAACAGCTCATCTGAGATTAATTTATTTCCACAACAGTCTGTTCTTCCACAATTAAAGGACTTTTAGTTTTTCTAGCAAGAATATGGTGCTTTTATTTTCTCTGTTCTACTTCAGGTCATTGTGCTCTGGGTACGATGAAATGAATAATGATGCATCCAGAAATATAGGAAAATAAGAAAACTTCCTTACTGAAATGTGACTGAGTAGCCAGAATCTCTTTATACTCAATGTGCTTGGTAAAATATAGTCTACTTTCTCTATCAATGTGTCAGTCAACCAGTCAGTCTTACATAGTTCCTTAATTTCTAGGTATTACTTTACCAGCATGTTACCATGTTAAAGAATTAACATGGTCGTTAATGGATATCCTTAAGACGGGATTTTTATGACACGTACTTCATAAATATTAGTTCAGTCAAAATAAGACCCACTTAAGTCAGTACTATAAGTCATTTCAAGGGAGAGATCATGGATTATAAACTAAGTTTTCACCTTTTCTGGTTGTTTTGTAAGGTCCATATGAGCATTTACTTTCTCTGGGCTAAATCTAGCTATCATGGTTTCTGCTTATGCCCAGATAATTTTACTCTAGCGATAAATTAAACTCTAAAAAAATAAAATTATTTAGGGGCCAGAGATTGTTGAGTTGAATAGAAAAGACACGGAATGAGTTTTAAAAGTTCACCAATTTGCACCAAAGTTTTATCTCCCTAATCACCTCAAGCTCCTATCTTCAGGATGAAGCAGAAATATCTATTTGTAGTTACTGCTTTACTACATTCATATAGTTCAAATGCAAGGCACAGTTTTTCTCTAACTGGCAGAATAGATTAGCTACTCTTTTTGCTACTCCATCCTATCTATAATTTCTTATGACTCTTAGGTGTAATGTTTTTTCCCTGTTTCTGAAATAAGTAATTTTGGAACTATTGTAAGGTGAAGTTTTATTTTGAACTTTTAAGAGACTGAAAGGCAAATGAATGAACTTGAAATGTTTATTGATGCATTTTTATTTAATAATCCCTTATTTTGTTTTACCTTTAATAAGGTGGAAAAAAGTAAAAAAAGAAAAAGAAAGGAAAAGAAAAAGAAAAGAAAACAGCCACCTTTATATTTTCAAAACAATTTTGGATGATATGTTGAGAAGAGAAGGTATTCTAGAACTTCTCTTGAAGGAACAGGCTCATAGAAGGACTTTTGAAAACGCTTGCAAATACTCAGTGTTGGAGATAGAATATCACCATTAATTTTCTAGTACAGTACTAAAGCTTTTGGGTGACCCTACTGAGTTGACACTCAATTGCAGTGAAATACTGGAGTGACTGCTCCCAAACACCTGGCAAATACCAATTGCATTGTAAATTTAACAATCTTAGCCAGGTTGTTAAAGGCTAAGAGTAGTCTTTTATCCCCCTTCACAAAGAACGCTTCTTAATAGTCTATAATATGTACAAACCATAACAAGACGCTTGAATTAGTCATTTGAATAGGTTAAAATTTTTTTCTCAATATTTCAAGTTAACCTGAAAGACTTTTATACTAGATAATAGAGTTTTGTGACTGCCTCTTTTTCTGTTTCCTGGAAATTTTCCCCAGACAGTAGGAAATGGCAATATTGATGAAGAATTGTCAATGTGGTTAATTTTAGAATAGTTAATCAACTAATGAAATAATGACTCTTAATCAAATTTGTAACAGTAGATCTCTACCACTCTGTTTGTTTGGCTGCATATGTGTGTGTGAGAGGTGTATTTGCACCAGTATGTAGTTTATACATGTGCATACAGCTATTATTATAGATGATACTTGTGTTAGCTTTTTATTAATGTGACAAAATGCCTGAGGAAAATTAACTTAATCAGTGGCAAGATTTACTTTGGGTAATAGTTTCAGTCCACGGTTAGTGGGCTGTTATTTCTGGTTCTGTGGTAAGGTAAAGTGTCAGGATGGGGATAACAAGATGAAGGAAAGCTGCTTATCTTATAGTGATGGGGAAGCAGAGAAAGAGCAAAGTAGGACCTAGGAATAAACACATGTTTCAAAGGCATACCCCTCATAAAATCATTTCCTTCTATCTGACTACCTCTTAAAGGATTTTCTATCTCTGAATATTACTATGAGCTGGGCATCCACTCTTCAGAGATGAAGATTTGAGAGATATTAATTTTCCACTTTTAACGGTTGTGTTAATTTCACAATTTCTGTACATGCAAAAAATGGTTGAGTTGATGAATGGTTGCTTAAAGTTAATTATTAAAAATAGCTTTGTA
>RJWT010032769.1:0-14047 GCA_004365215.1 Cuniculus paca | reverse complement strand
ACCTCAACAGCAGTATCTCTCATGTCTGCCATGACTTTCACGTTTCTCTTGAACTAATATATAGGTATATAAGAAAATAACATTAAAAGCAATCTAAGATACTTGTTAAAAGTTAATTCTTTGTATTCAGTTAAGGAAAAATAAATGCACTTCTATAATATACTTTATTTCTAATAAAATGATAGCAATTATTACAATAAAAAGCTTCAGTAGTGAGAGATAATAACTACTAAAATGTAATCTCAATAAAAATGCTTAATAATGCCTTTCCCACATGCTTTAGAAGTATTAACTTCAATTCTTAACAAAAAGTTCTGAGACTGGAATACTATTTCCTCAAATTTACATATTAACATTGAGAGGTTAAATATCATGCTAGCGGTTACAGGCTTATGAATGAGGCTACAATTCTGGCTTTCTAGATTCAGATTTTGCTTTTAATCACTATGCTTTTAGTAACAGCATGTATAATTGTAAAATGAAAAGAAGCCATGGTAGCCCAGGGTTATTGTCTATTGGAGTCAAGACCATTGCAGTGACTTTCCACTGTTATGACAAAATAATTGAGGACATCAGCTTTAAGGGAGTAAAGGTTGGTTGTGTCTTACAGTTTCAGAGGTTTCAATCTGAGGTTGAATGACTACATTGTTTTAGACCTGTGGCAGAGCAGAAAATTGAACAGACACATCATAGTGGTCAGCAGAGACAGAGGCAGAGAGGAAAAGGGAGGGAGGAGAGGAGGGAGAGGGAAGAAGCAAGAGGAAGAGGGGAGAGAGACAGATAGAGACAGAGAGGGAAGAGAGAGAAAGAGACAGGCAAAAGGAATTAGGGATAAAGGTACACCCTTCAAGGAAAAGCACCAAGAAACTTTGGGTTTTCATTTAAGGTCCAAAGGACAAAAACATTTTTATCTTAAGCAAATAAAAACCCAATCAACAATATAATAAGGATTAACCTCAATAAGGTAAGTCTGTAAAGTGAAATGAATATATGATAATAATTAATAGGTAAGTTATACAGAAAAAGTTACAAAAGAAGTATAAAATTTATATTTTTTATGGTTTTTCATAGCTTGCAGAGTAGTGGTTTCAATCTTTGCTATTTTATTTCTTTCTGTCAAGTCTCTGTCTTGTTAAAGGTATTGCTATAAATCATTTCCTACTTATGAAGTTATAATAAAAGAACAAAAACATGTCTGCTATTTAAATCAGTGTTCCAGCTGGTATAGTGATACAAACCTGTGACCCCAGTTAGTCGGGAGGATCATAAATTCTAGGCCAGTATAAATAAATCAGTGAGACTATGTCTCAGAATAAAAAGTTTAAAAGTACTGGAGAGTTACCTAAGTGGTAGAACATTCCCTAGCATGTGTGAATCCCTAGGTTCAATCCTCAGTACAGCAAAAACAAACACGTAAAGCCTTCCATGGAAGCCGGGAGTGGTGGCTCACGCCTGTAATCCCAGCACTTGGGAGGCTGAGACAGGCGGATCGTTGTGAGTTCAAGACCAGCCTGGTCTACAAAGTGAGCTCAAGGCCAGCCTGAATGGCATAGTGAAAAATTGTCTCAAAAATAGGGCTGGGGGATCTAGCTCAGCAGTCCAAGCACCTGCCGGGCAAGTGCAAGGTCATGAGCTCAATCCCTGGTGCCACAAAAAAAAAAGCCTTCCATGGAAATAAATAACTAAAGCCTACTGCTGTAATAGTAGTAATCTCTTGGAGGTGAAAGGACGTGGATTGCAAGTGTGAGATTAGCCTGGGGAACCCTGGAATATCCTGTCTCAAAATTAAAAAATAAAAAGGCATGGAGGTGTAGCTCAGTGCAAAAGACCTGAATTTAACCCCTAGCACTAAAAAATGAAACATAAAAATAGTAAATATACAGATGAAAGTTTTCCTCCAAATATTAGGAACTATTCAAAGAACATGAATTGACTCTCAGTACTACAGACTTACATACTATAAACTGAAAGCAGATTCTGTCTTCATATTTATATTGGTGAACATCATGAAAAAGCGAATGAGAAAGAAGGTGTAACACCTTACTTAAATAATGAAGTAGGCAAATATCCTAAAAGATCATATTTAAATATGTAGACACAATTCCTCATCTCATAGGAAATTAAGCCACTTCTATTTATAATAGCCCTTACTAATTATTATAAAATAGTAATGAGAAATATATGCAGTTTTAACAATACTAATTGATCATCTGTGTATAATTATGTTAGGACTCTATGCTAGGTATTGCAGACTATACAAATGTTAAGGTGAATTCACATTTTGGAAAAATAATTCTTAAATTAAAATCCCTATGTAAGTCAGATATTTAAGAATATATATATATATATTTGGTCTGAATACCCAGTAAAAAGACATTTGAGTCAGTATTGATCAAAGTTCAGTCTTCAGAGAAGAAGCTGCTTGAAATGGTAATACCTAGCAAATTTACTTAAAGCTAAACTTTAACTTAACAGGAACTACTAAAATTGTCTATAAAATGAGGTATGTGATGTGAATAGCAAAAAATTAACATTTGTTAAGCATTAGTATTGATGATTTTAATTCAGTGGCAATAATAATATTTTAATTACTGTTTTCACATATAAGTAATCTATTACATGGTCTTTGAAAAGTCCTTCTGTATTTCATTTTTTATTCAAGAATATTGATTTTACTTTATTATAAACAACTAAAAGTTCAAACAAATTTGTTGTCAGTTTTTCAAATGGACATAGTTTCTTTTTGCAAATTAGATAAATATGAATAAGGGTTTTTCTCTACTGACAATGTAGTTCTGACGTGAAAAAATTCAGCAATAGTATCTATCTATGATACTATAATATGGAAAGTTTGAAAAATATGAAAAAATTATGAAGAGTCAGGATAATATATATAACAATGATTCATTCAGGAAAAATAATTAAACGCACTATGCATTCCACCTACTAGTTATATTATTATATATTTTTATATGTAATCTAAATTTATTCTACAAAGATTTTTATAGCTTTAAATTGAATTATATTTTCATAAACATGAACTTGTATATATTGCAAGGATATATGGTAAACAGTTTTAACTGTAATTCAGTTGGGTTTCTGTAATCATTGTGATTACTGATTACAGATATAAGCATAAACTTTATAACATAAATACAGAGTTTAGTAATACCTATTACTAGCATTGACATATAGAGGCTATAGCAAAGATTAGATTAATTGTGTGGCCAGTACTATATAGTCTAAGATGTACATTATTTGCCTATCAATATTGAAAGACTCAAGCTAAGCAATACAGAAAGTATGACATCATGATAAAAAATTACAGTTGTCAAAAAAGAGCAAAGGTTGTAACCATCATGGCTGGCAGTGTGTAGTGAGTAATGATAGGCTATGGGCCTTCTGAAATTGCAGTGACAAAAATCTTTTATAGAGAGAGTAAATAATATGCAATTTTTCAATGAACTACATTTATGATAATTTTTTGAGTGGTAGGTCCTAACAATAGTGAACAAGGTATAAAAATATCATTTCTAGATAGGTTCTAAAATGGATAATGATGTTAATACATTATGTTGGTGAATTTTTTAAAGATTGCCTGGGAAAATCATTTCGAACAAAAGCACTACTATTCAAGTGAATAGATCTGTAATCATACAGCTTAAAATCCACTCCTGGTTTAACTATTCAGAAACATATAAGTCTGTAAACAACCATTAAATTTTTGAAGATAATTTTTCTTTCATTTAAAAAATAAAGTACTGATTTTTACAGATTAAATTTAGAATGACCCCCAAGTCAAATGATTTTAGAGGTGGGTGTTTAAAAAGGTGATTGGATCATGGACCAGCTATAGTCATCATTGAATCAATCCAGTCAGAAGTTAAATAATTTATAGCTAAATGTACTATTAGGTGGTGAATCTTGGCTGGAAGACATGTGTCATTAAGGGTATGATGGGTAGGTATATCATTTTCCACAGATTCATCCCTCCTTTTTTGCTTCCTGGCTGTCATGTTTGAGCCACTTATTCCACCATGACTTTCCACCGTGTTGTTCTTGCCTTGGGTAAGTTGACCATGGATTGAATCCCACCTAAAGAAAGCAAACTAAACCTGTCCTTTTTCAAGTTTTCAAATATTTTGTTCCTGTAATAGGGAAGCTGATTAAATTTCTGGTACAGAAAATTGGTACCAGAGAAGTACAGTCGTTGCTGTTACTACACCTTACCATGTGGTTTAGAAGATATTGGAACTTGCTTGTGAAAGGAATTTGGAAATATATAGACATACATGATGGAGAAGCCCAAGAGTATTATGCAAAGAGCTTGATCAGTGATTCTATTTGGCAATCAAAGGACAAAAATTTTGAGAAAAGTCTGCACAGTAATGGCCAGTCTTGAGTGGTTTCAGTTTAGAACAAGACTCCATCAGATATTGATTGAGAATCCATGTATATTATACTTTGGCCAAAAAAAAAACTAAAAAAAAAAAAGTCTATGCTTTACCCATTTCCTGAGACATTGCTAGAAAGTAAGATTAGGGATCATGGCTTAATTAATCTGGGGAAGAAACTTTAAAGGAGCCCAACAGGGTCTGATTTAGGTATTGCTGGCCAATTTTAACCAGACTTACAGTGAGAATCAAGGGCAAAAAATAGAATAGAAAAAGTTGAAAAAGTTAAATTTTGGTCCTGAAGCAGCAATATGTGAATTGGAGGTAAAAATGTGATTCTTGAAGACACTGACACCACTAAAAAGAAGCTAAGTTCCAGAATGGAATGACAGGAAACATCTCAGGAAATGCCTGGGCCCCACACCTCAAAATGTCAAGCTCCAGGAAAGTAAATTCCTTGGACAGATTTTGATTTAAGAAGACAGCCCCAGGGTCCTCTGCTCCTCCTACACATAGTTCCAAAATTCAGTCATCCAAGTACTCAGAAACCTCTGCAGGCATCGTCTAAAGTCACCAGGGTGCTGTTTTCCTTGATAATAGATTTTGACATTTATTCAGGTTGTGGTAGACTTATGAGATCAAGCTATCACCCACAAAATTTCAAAAGAATACCTAGGAGGTCAGACAAACTGCCTGTGAGAAGGCAACGTGTGAAGCTATGAGCAGGAAGCTGAAGTCGTAGTGAAGACCCTAGGACAGTTTCACTCATAGCACCTTTGGCACACATGTTATTTGTTTCTCTTTCAATACAAAAGATGTGGATGTATGAGATTTTATTTTTAACTAAAACTTCAGTATTCAGGTATAATTGTAGTGTTGGCACTCGGAAATAAATAAATGGATTTTGGGTTGACTTTGAGCACTTATCTCTAAAAGGTTCACCATCATTGCCCTAAGAAGTTGGAGATACCAGCAATGTAGATTATTAGCTGAGCTTTTTTGTGCTTTTAGTTTTGAGTGTCAGGCATTTTGTCCAACTGGGTGGAAAGCTAATACAGTTAGAGATTTTGAATTTCTAAAAGTATCATTTTAATGCAATACATTTTGTGCTTTATAATATAGTCTATGTCCAGAGGAAGAGTCTTGCCAAAATGGTTGAAAGCTAGTTGCAAAAATTTTATAGGAGCCTGCAATATATGAAGAGCCACATATTGGTGAAAAGTATGGTTAGGACTAAATAGATTATGGTAGGGGTTAAAAATTTGAGAGAAAAAGTAATATCTCATTATATTTTCTTGAACTTTAAAGGCAATGCTATCATTGAATGAAAAATTTTTAAAAATGAGAGAGTAATACACATAGCCAATAATTAACTTTTATCTGGACATTGCCATGTTGAGTCCTTCTTTATATGTTACCATGACAATACCAGTAATCTCTTTTATCAATATTCATGCATTTTGATTGGATCATCACAAATCATCTTTTTCATGACTAATAATATTTACACAACTGTGGTAACATTATTTCTTTACTCTTATAATTCTAGACTTGTGATAAAATGACATGGTGTTTTAGTCAAACTCTCCTCTCAGTCAGTGGTCATCATTTCTAATTCCAACATCTTGAACTAATCATACACTGTACAATCCTTCCAATCCATCCCTTTTTCTTTGAAAGGAAAATAACTGACAGAATTGCCCAGTTCTATCAATGAAATGTTTAAAATACGGACTTGATGGTACTTTCAGTTAGAGATTTTCTTTTCTTTTTATTTCTTCTAGCTTTTGTGAACTATGCTTGAAAAGTAAAATTATACATATGTAATATATATGTTATATATATATATAAAACATGTCATAATAGATTGCATTTATCTCCTTTTACTCTGACCTTATATGTAATCTTCAGACACAGTTGAAAGCTGTAATAATAGCAGTAGGAAAGGCAACATTAACAACAAAAATCTTTCTAAGTCTCAGAATGCATTTATGCTGCCAGCTTTCTTATTATAAACTTGTTACAAATTGTCACATAAAAGAAATATCTCTACAATCACAAATGCAATCTAAAAGCCAATTTCAATAGTCTTTTCTTTGTTCATCTGCTATATAACCCATTGTTATGTATCTCATAATCTGTAAAACTCTTGGAATGTAATATTTAAAACTTTTCTATATTATTTCTTTTTTATGTATGCCCCATTGTTTTATCTTCATCATTGTATTCTTTAAATATGTGTACTCTGAGGAAGTTTATTTTTACTCTTGTGTGTATTTCACTGATACATAACAGCCTAAGCATCTGACTTAAAAGTTGTGTAATTAAAACCACATTTAGGCATGTGGTTGGGTTCAGGACCATGTCTTCTTTTATCAAATCAAATACAATGTAGAAAAAATTTTAAAATATAAAAATAAATGATAACTATCACTGTGAACTTAGAAAATATTTAAAAATTGAACAGATCAATACAGAAATCACACACAGATGCTTATACAGCTTTACTAATAATTGTTAAAGTCTGGAAGCAAACAAGAGGCCTTTTAGTAGGTGAGTTAATAAAACAATAAACTGAAATATCAAATAGTGGTGTACTAGTCAATACTAAAAACAAATGGGTTATCAATAATTAAGAATCATAAAATTAAAGGCATTTTATTAAGTGAATGAATCCAGTCTTACAGAATATAAATATAAATAAAATTTGAATCTAGAGAAAGGTGAAAAAAACAAACAAACAAAAAACAGTTGTAATCCAGGAATGAAAGGGCAGAGAGACTGAATAGGTAGAACACAGGAAACTTTATGAGCAAGAACCTAATCTGAATGATACTACAATGATATACACATAGCATTATGCTTTTGCCAAGTCCTATGAAATGTGCACCATTAAGAGTGAACTCTAATGTAAACGATGGACTCTGAATGATAAAAATGTATCAGTAATTTCCTCAATTGTAACAAATGTGCAGGAGGGTGATGATCTGGAAATTTATGCAAATACAAAAACTGAACATATATGGAAAGTCTCTGTAGAGTGTACTCAACATTATCTTTAACATAAAACTATTCTAAAAGAAAAAGTTTCAAAATCGACAAGAAACACTGACTGATATGTTTGAATTTGTGTTCAGTTTACACATTTTACAGTATTTCAAATTATTTAGATTCATTCCAATCCTATTTTATATTTTCTTTAATTCTAACTTCCTAATAAATACATTTCACTTTTGTAAGGTAGGCTTAGATGATGAGGGGGAAAAATGATTTCGAGCAAAGAATATGGTGCTATGCCTTTCAAATAATAACTAAAATAAAAATATTTTTTGAATAATCAAGAACCCAAAGTATTTAGCCACATTTTATTATCTTTGAATAAAATAATGAGTAATGTAATTGAGTAAGTACTAAACAAGTAAGTACTAAACTCAGTAAACTAAGTTTTTTGACACTCTAGATATGAATATATATCAAGTGTTGATCAGTGATTCACAGACTAGATACAACAAAATACATAAAAATATATATGAGAGGGCTAGGCATTTAGCTCAGCGGCTTAAGCACCTGCCTGGCAAGTGCGACATCATGAGTTCGATCCCCAGTACAATAAATAAATAAATAAATAAATAAATAAATAAATATGATAATTCTATAGTTGTTTATTCAGTCCAATTTGATAGGTTGCTTTCTACCTT
Source organism: Cuniculus paca (assembly GCA_004365215.1). Lineage (NCBI taxonomy): Eukaryota > Metazoa > Chordata > Mammalia > Rodentia > Cuniculidae > Cuniculus > Cuniculus paca. Next base: position 5,955 of record RJWT010032769.1, on the reverse strand, counting down.
AAAAAATTGATTAAGCTCTGGAAACACACAGTGTACAAAACAGACAAAAATATGTCCTTATAAAAGCTTATCTTTCATGAGGGGCAAAATATATATAAAAGTAAATAAGAAGTATATACTTCAAAGAGAATAATAAAGCAGTAAATACTTCTGAAAAATATTTGAGAGACTTAGAAAAAATTGCAAGTATACAAAAATCATGAAAGAACTTAAGTTTGTGTAAACAACTGAGAACATGAGAGACCAATGACCTAGAAGACAACATTTCGTGGAGAAAGAATAGCAGGTACTTAATGAATGAATCAGTTGAAGAAACAACACAGGAGCCAGTGCCATTAGAACAAGATCAATAATATAGCAGATGCTGAAGTCAGAGAAATAGGATAAGCAAGGGAGAACGGGAAGGAGGCAGGACCTACAGATCCTATTATGTGGTGTCTGTTACATGTAATAGTACTTCAAAGGTACAAATGAAACAACGTGACTTACGCTTAACTGTTAAATGCATACGCTGAAGTTCAAGAGAATGTTTTGGAAAGAAGATGTACATTTTAGAGTTATCAGTACCTAGGTAATACTATATCTATCATAATGAGATGGAGTGAAATACACAAGTAATTAGGAAAATAGTATAGCTATAAAAAATCAACAATCTCTCGATTATTTTAAATTTTAAAAATTAAGAGATAAGTTTAGTCCAGGAAGTGGTAAGAGTATGAGTCAGGCATGGTGGCACATGCCTGAAATCCCAGGCCCTCCAGTTAATGAGGATTTCTAGTTCAAAGCCAGGCAGCACAATTTAACAAGACTCTGTATCAAATTTAAAAAATAAAATAAAGGTCTGGAGACAAAACTCAGTGCAAAGTACAAGGTTCAGTACCTAATAACACAAAAAAGAAAGATAAAACAAGAACCTGAGATGAAGAATACATGTTTGCATAGTTTTTTCTATATATTTATAACATATGACTATTTATTAAAATAAGACAATATTCAAGTCTGTAAATTCCAACAAAGTAAATATGTGAATACTTTCTCTCAATGATCTTGGTCCAAAAGAAATAGACATATTTTATGCCTATGAGTAAATTTTGTTTCTAACTAAAATAAATGGTTTTTAAAATGCATAAAAGAAATATATATGCTGAAAAGTTAACAATAATGAATCTTGAATGTAAATCTTATAGGTATCAAAGAAATTTAAAACATTTATAGTATGTGGGATAACAGTCATAGAAATCAGATATTGTTTTAAATGGAGTTGTGGTATTTCCTATATGAACTTGACTAGTTTTTATGGCACAATACCCACATCATTGAAAGTTGCACAAAATAATGCTTTTCTTATATATTACTTTTTACTGCACAAACTAAAAAAAAAGTCTTGTGTGGTGTTTAACATGTTTCCTTGCATGTAAATTTGTTTTGTTATTATTTGTCCAGTAACATTTTCAAAAATGTATGTCCATTTGGTGTTAGTGTTTTCAACATTGTGGACTATTTTTATTTGAGATAAATATGTTTATATTTACTTATGTTTGTTTATTTTTTTATTTTAAATAGAAAAAATAAAAATGTTGATACAAAAATTTCACAAGAGAAAAGGATAACATTGTTTAATACATTGAATATTGTTATCTTCAAAGTAGTTGCCCAGATTATAAGCTGTAGCCATGAAAAATGGATCAAACAATATAAGCAAACTTTTCTTTTCAACAAACTAATAGAAATTAGTAGACTATCTTAACTATATATATATATATAGTTATATATATATATATAGTTATATATATATAGTTATATATATAGTTACATATATATAGTTATATATATATAGTTATATATATATAGTTATATATATATATAGTTATATATATAGTTATATATATATATAGTTATATATATATATATATATTTTCCCCTTTTTCCTTTCTTCTTTCCTGCTTTACCCCATCCCAGTTTCTCTTTCCTTTTGAACAGTTTCTACCCATTTCACAATATCAACTGCACATTTTGGATATTTACTCTTTCAATTTCTTACACTAGGGAGACAATACCATGTTTACACACTAAGTCTGATTTATTTCACTTATGAGTATGGTCTCAAGTTGAATCCATTTACCTGCAAGAGTCTCAAGTTTACCCTTATTTGTGACTGAGTAGTATTCCATTGTACAAAAATACCATATCTTTTTTATCCATTCCTTTTTCGATAGCATTTGTGTTGCTTCCAGAACTTAGCTATTGTAAATTGTGCTGCTATAAACATAAGTGCACATATATTCCTGTGATATCATGTTTTTAATTCTTCTGGGAGAATACCCAGAAGGGGAGTAGCTGGGTCAAATAGGGCCTCTAATTCCAGTTTTCTGAGAGGTCTCCACACTGATTTCCACAGTGGTTACTCCAGTCTACACTCCCACCAATGGTGGAGAATTCTTCCTTTTTCCCCACATCCCTTCCAGCATTTGTTAGTGATTGATTTCTTGATGATAGGCATTCTTTCTGGAGTAAAATGGATTTTCAGTGTTGTTTTATTTGCATTTTATCAAATGATCAAAGATATTGAGCATCTTTTCATATATTTGTTTGCTATTTGTATTTCCTCATCTGAGAAGTGTAGGTTTATTTCAAATGCCCATTTTTGCTTTGGGTCTTTGAATTTGGGAGCTCTGATTTTTAATTAAATTTTTTATACTTCCAGATAGAAGTTTTTTATCTGAAGAACAATTGGCTAAAATGTTTTCCCAATCTGTGAGTTGTATTTTCACTTTGTTGGTGATTTATTTTGATGTGCAAAAGCTGTTTAATAAGATGAGATCCCAGTTGTTGATTCTTTGAAGTACTTCCTGTGCAGTTTGGGTTTTCTTCATGAACTCTCTGTCAACACTTACATCTTCAAGATTTCTACCTACTTTATCTTCTAGTAGATTTAGTGTTTCTGTTTTAATATTTAGATGTTTGATCCATTTTGACTGTGGTGCGTAGTGTTAGACATGGTTCTAGTTTTAGTCCTTGGCATGTAGAGAGCCATTTTTTTCAACATCATTTATTAAAGAGGCTATCTTTCTTTCAGTGAACATGTTTGGCTCCTTTGTCAAAGATAAGGTTGGTGAGTATGTTTATAATTTTGTCTGGATCTTCAGTCTGTTCTACTGATCCTTGAGTCTGTTCTGTGCAAATGCTATGCAAGTTTTTTCACAGTAACTTTGTAGTATAACTTCAAGTCAGGAATTGTGATGTCTCCTGCTTACTTTTGTTGTCCAGAATGGTTTTTGCTGTTCTAGATCCCTTCTGGTTCCAAATGAATTTTAGGAATGTTTTCTCTAGATCTGTGAGGTATGCTAATGGTATATTGATTGGGATTGCATTTAATCTGTCTAAAAATTTTGGGACTATGGGCATTTTCACTGTGTTGGTTCTTTCTAGCCATGAACAAGGGATGTCATTCTATTGTCTGATGTCCTCCTCATTCTCCTTTTGCAGAGTACTGTAATTTTCAATATATAGATCTTTTACTTCCTTTGTTCAATTGACTCCTAAGTATATCAGTTTTTTGAATGCTGTTGTGAATGATGTGGTTTCCTAATTTCTCTCTCAGTGAGTTTGTTATTTGTGTACAGGAATGCTATTGATTTTTGAGTGTTGACATTGTATCTGGCTGAATAACCAACTGAATTTGGTTATGAAATCTAGAAGTACTTTGGTGAAGTTTTGGGGGTCTTCTATGCAGAATATTATGTCATCTCTGAATAGCAATAATTTAACTTTCCCCTTTCCTATTCTTAGTCCTTTTATTTCTGTTTCTTGTCTAATTGCTCTGGCTAATGAATTCAGAACTATATTGAATAGGAGTGTTGATAGTGGAAATCCTTGATTTGTTCCTGATTTTAGAGTGAAAGTTTTTAGTTATTGTCCACTTAGTATGATGTTGGCTGTTAGTTTGCCATAGATGGCTTTTATCAGATGGAGGTAAAGACCAACTATTTGATTTTCCACAGAGTTTTTATTATGAATGAGTGTTGGAATTTGTCAAAAGCTTTCTCTGCATCTATTGGGATAATCATGTGATCATTCTCATTTGTTTTGTTGATTTGGTGTATTCAAGTTGTTGATTTGTATATGTTGAACCATCCCTGTATCCTGGAATGAATCCCACTTGTTCATGGTGTATAATCTTCTTGTGGATTTCCTGCATTCTGTTTGCTAATATCTTATTGAGAATTTTTGCATGCGTTCATTAGGGAAAAATTCTGTACTATTGAAGGTAGAAAATTTCCCTGCAGATTTCTGCTTATCTCTAAAAGGACAATTGGCAAAAATAACACAAACCAAGATTTACTACTCTTGCTCAAACCAAATATAATAGTATGTTCAAAAATTATGTACAATACTAACTATAAAACTTATTACAACAAAGCTGAGTGACTTGAAATATCAACTTAAATTTGATTTTTATTTTCTGTATCATAATTTTAAGGTCTTTGTTAGTACACCAAATTTGAGTCTCTAATATAATGGTAGCACAGTGTCATCAGGCCTTCCATTACCTAGCATCTTAACCAAATATGCCAAGCAAAATAGTTTACTCATAACCCAATCCCTTTTTAAAATTTAGCATCATCAAATTTAGCTCATTAGCATTGCCATCATCATTTTTATCATTATCATTATTATTTGAGACAAACATTTGGTAATTTGCTAAATTATTCATTCTGGGCTAGAACTTGTAATCCTTCTTCCTCAGCTTCTTAGAGTGCTAGAAAAGCAAACTCTTTCATTACATACACAATACATTTGGAATATGATTTTAATTGCTTATGCTATACTATTTTAATATGTACTTTACACACATGAGTTTTTGAGGAAAAAAGTGCTGAGTTTACAACGTCTGAGTATTCTACCAATGCAATGTGAGATGACTTGTAGTTAACTTCATGAACAAATTTATAAATGCATGAAAAAAAAATGCAGCAGTTCTGTGCCATTTTCCTCAATACTTTTTCTCTCAAGGTGATAGTTGATCACTTTTATTGCTAAAACTTCAGTTAATTTTTCTATGAAGGTTAATTTTCAATTTAAAGATTGTATTTATTTTTCAACAACTTGTGGTATGTTTTCAATAAGGTATGATGCAGGATATTCAAATTCAGTATATTTTTGTCAAGATCAATTATTTTCTTTACTGGAAATTTTGTGATCATTTCATATCAATAGCTTAATAATTATCAAGACGGTATTACTGATTAAAAATAATGATTAAAAATATTAGTAGAGAGAGAGAATAAGGCCAGCAAAGAAGCCCAGTCTGAGAACCAGCACTATGTGTGGGCTGCTGACAGAGGGAACAGCCAGGCTCCAGCCTTTCCCAGTGAGTCATCACCATTCGTGGACTGGGGGAGAGAAAATAAGACCACACCAGGAAGAAATCCCAGTCTGGGAACCAGCGCCATGCCCGGCCACTGCCAAACTGGGAAGAGACAGACACCAGCCCCTTCCAGTGCATGGACTGGCAAACAAGAAGTACCATCCCTCCCCCCACCCCCACCACCATAAGCGACTGGCTTATCTGGAGAAACACAGGCTGTGATGATAGCTATTCAGGTGAATTGCAATTGGATGCCTGTGGTGCTTTGGTGTTTCACTGACATTGCAGGTCTAGGGTTTGTGGTCTGATCATTTGTTAGGAGGATAGTGATGTGCAGTTTGGCATTTAGGGGGATCTCTTTCTGGGGGTTGTAGCCATTGTTGATTCCCTGTGGTCTTGTTTTGAAGTCCTATATCGTTTCCATTGTTTTGTTGGGTTGGGTTTTACTCTCTGTTGCTTTGATTATGCTAAATTTGATGGCAGGAGCAGCTATTTCAAAGATAGCAAGATATATTATGGTAGTAATTTTGGATTTACAATTGACTTGTTTTGAAGTCCTTAATTACATTCATTGTCTCGTTTTTATT
>RJWT010032767.1:0-14049 GCA_004365215.1 Cuniculus paca | reverse complement strand
TGGAATTTCACTTGTGTTTTCATCTGAAGTATCCAGCAGTGTCAATAATAAAAATTTGTTCTCAATAAATATTTGTAGAATTTGATTTAAAAATGAATAAATTATCTTAATTCAGCAAAAAGTCTCAAGCTTCTTTAATTTTCCACTCATTCTGAAAGGCACCAGAGAAGACTTTAGTTTTCACGGGACTTCTAATCGAGTTTGTAATCTGAGACAGCATCGTGCATTGATTATTAAGGTATAGTCTTTAGGCTCTATGCCCACCCTTCTGTTTTCTACTATGTGATGTTAGGAAGGGAACTTGTAAAAAATTTCTTTTGTTTTTTTTTTTTTTTTGCGACCAGACTTTCTGATTGCTATGCCAAAACGCATTATGAGAAGGAAGAAGACGGTCAGATGGCACTTTCCTCTTCCAGCTTCCCTGTTGCTTTCAGCTATTTCTATGGCCCCAGCATAGGTTCCACAGTGAGATGTGGATTTTGCTTTCTTCTGACACACAAATAACAACTCTCTGTGTCCCTCAGAAGTGACAGTGGTAAAGATGATTCCTATTCGAGATCCTCTTCTGAGCTGTAGGTTCTGAAAATCCCAATTCCAATCAAACCCATCGCATTATGGATGGCTATTCAAAGTAGGGGCAACCATAGTTGATTGAAATATAGAGAAGAGAAACAAAATGTTCATTTCAAGACCAAGGGATGAAAAGATTTGGCGGCAACCTCCATGTAATTTTCTGCCTAGTATAAAATTGACACAAAATTAGTTTACTAAATGGCACTATGTGGGGTATTGAGGTGATGACAACATCATATGATAACATAGTTTATTAGGAGAATCCAACAATCTCCTAATTTCTAAAAACAATTGTTTTGTAGTGGTTCTATGGTAACTTTTCTCCTAAAATATTAGACATGAGAACAACAAAGCTACTACTGATTCTGCTCACAGTATTTCCTCTATTAAAGATTAAAAATCCCTTGCTAAGTAATGATTCAATGTCAAACACTACTGGACCTTTCTTGATGGGAAAGATAAACATTTATATTAGACATGAGAAAGAAATTTTGTTGTTGTTGTATGTCTTTTTTGCATTTCAGCATTTAATTTCCCTACCAAATCTTAACAGCAATTAGAAACATGTATAATTCTCTGCCTTCTGACATTAGGGGGAACATTTGACATGGTTTCTCTAAATAGCTTTGCTCTGTCTTACAGCCTGGAATTAGGAAGCAAATTTTCTGTTTTTTAGCAAACCCTGGGAATGTGACCAAACCCAGAGTTCTTCAGAAGTCAACATGATAAGGATACTTGATTGAACAATACTTCTCCTGAAGAAGGATAAGAAGCAGGTACAAAATACAGACAATGTTTAATGTTTTATCCTATTAGATATGGTATTAGTTTAGAAAATTATCTATCAAAAACTGATATTGCACTCTGGGCAGAGTGGCACATAACTTTTGTTCCAGCCATTAGGAGGCAGAAGGATGGCCTTGAGTTCAGGGCCAGCCTGGACTACATAGTGAGACCCTGTATCAGAAACAAACAAATAAACAACAACAACAAAAACACAAAAAAAAGAAGAAAAAGAAAAGCAAATTTCTATTACTATATAAATTTCCCATGATTCTATAAATATATACTTAATTTTGCTTAATTTTTATGGGATTGGTAAGTTATTTACAAGACATTCTAGCAAGAAGTTCCTCCAATGAACTCTTAATACATTATTTGCTTCTCAACTTCCATAAATAAAGGTGTCTGCTAAGCTCCCATAATTTTGTTAGTTATCAACAATAATTTCTAAAAATTACTTTCTTTATGTTCCTTGGATGCACTTAAATATTATTTGGAAAAAAAACATTTAATTTCCATAAATGGGTTGCACACAGAAAATGTGATGGCTGACTGTTTTTAAAATTTTTAATGATTTAAAAATATTGTTTATTTCTAAAATTCTTTATGGCTTTCCATTGTAAATTCTCATCAAAACTGAGATCTGTATGTGAACTAGTAAATGGAAATCAGTTCCAACAATTAGAACTTCCACTAAAGTATAAAATATCTACCTAGTGGTTTTACCAAGGTTGACAAATTTAATCAAGAAATGATTTTCAGAGTTTTTAGTGCGACAGATACATATTAAGGATGAGATATACAAAATAAATAAAGCATGGATTACTTGACCTCTTTAAGCACTGAGATGACTGAATAGTTTGATATCATTCCTTCTTAAGAAAATGTACATAAAATTCTTATTCTGTGCGAGGTATGGCTTTGGTACCGGCAAAATATTGGATGATAAAATCCACAAGGAATCCCTGACACACACAACTCACAAGCTTGCAGGGAAAGCAAGATCTTCAAAACTCAATTATGTAAATATATAGTGCTTTTAAGTAAACTTACATGTAGAGCAGTTTTAGAATTTTAAAAAAGTGTAGATTATAAATGTATCCATATAACAAGCTAGTTTCCTCCATTAATAAGGTACATTTGTTTAAGCAAATGAACCAATATTGACACATTCTTATAATTTAGTGTAAAATTATTACAACTATTTATATCTAAAATAATTACTATTTAAAGATAATAAAGTGCTGAAGTATTTGAAATTAGAGGAAAACGTGACTTCTCATTATAAAATCAAGAAGAGAACCACCATTGATTTGAAATTCATGCTAACCTGAGAGATGTACAGAATTTAGTTAAATAAAAGAAAGGGGGGATCATTTTCGCTTAAAGAGACAACATATGCAAAAATATAGGTATGAAGGAGAACAGAAAATTTAAGAAATAGATGGTGTGATTTGAAGAAAACAAAAAACTGTGAGGAAGAAACCTGCACAGGATCTTGCTAGAGAGACAAAAAGATTGTGCCAGACCTGAAAATTCATATTAATTGTCTTGGTTACTTTTTTCCATTGCTGAGACAAACACCTGACACCAAAGTGAAGCAAAGAAAGGTTTATTTAGTTTACAGTTTCTGGATATTTCAGTCCATAATCAGCTGGCTCCAAGGCAGGGTGGCATGGCACAGGGACAGCACTTCAAGGCAGCAGCCAGAGCAAAAGAGAGAAAAGCAAGCCTCTTCTCTACCCTTAAATTGTACACAAGCCACGCCCCCCCTTCAGGGTGGGTGTAACACAAAATGTCCTTGCCCTCCTTTGCACAGGATGAGGATATTTACAAAGAAAGAACCCTGGCTCCCTGCTGAGTTTCTCAGTTAGACTTTTAAACTGTGCAAGTTGACACAATGTATTAACCATAACATTAATGATTTTGGCTTCATTCTAAAAATGCTGAAAAACTTGTTGAAAGGTTTAAACAAACTATCATAATTGCATTGCTATTTTTAAAATGACTCTTTAAAAGAGCCACAATTAACAATGAGGTAGCCAGGCAGGGTGGTGTATGCCTGAAACCCCAGCACTGGGGAGATTGAGGCAGTAGGATGACCATGAGTTTGAGGCCAGCCTAGGCCATGTCACAAGACCCTATTTCAAAAAACAAAAACAAAACAAACAAGCAAAAATATTAGATAAGCTTTGAGGTTCAGTGTTCACTTCACACACAAATTGATTCCAAAAGTCTCGGGATCATTTATCAGGGTTACAGTGCCTTCAAAGGTGGGGTAGTTTCTAAGATAGGAGATTAACAGAGAACATATGAGGACATCCACACTAGCTCCAAAGCACCTCCCAATTATAAAAGTGTCAGTTGTGTCAACAGGAAGGATTTCAAGTGCATTACGATTATAAATTACAGAATTATACGAAAATTAGAGACTCCGAGGTCCTTTCCAAGTTAATCTGATATGGACTTGAAGTGCTCATGTAACAATCTTCCTGACTTTTTTTTCTCTAAAACTGTACTCACAGATCTCATGTGGTGCTGCAGGGAAAATATCACATGGGTTTCCAGAAGCAGAATAATTTTTAGCTCAGATCCCAAGAAGGTGATTCCACCTGGTATGAAAGCTCAGAATGCATTTCTCACTGTATCTTACCCAGATAATGATTGTGACAGGGTGCAGTCACTGAGAGAGAAAACATGAATATGCACTGATTTAGTGTGGGAGAAAGAACTTGTGTCTACAAAGTAGAAGTTTTTCTATTGAGCAAGGCAAGTTACTCTTTAGAAATCGGTTGAAAAAGACTAGTGATATAAACACAGCAAATATAGCAAAAGTCAGCAAAACTAAGAAATTTTAATAACCAACATGGGTACTGAAATAAGAACCAGTCTGCACATATTTGGTGCCATAGAAATTACAGGAGATGATGTGAAGCGTTCCTTCAACAAGAGCTCCTTCTGAACACAGATCAAAATATTTGCATAAACTTTTAGTAGCAAGCAGAAGTTAATATCCGAATCCAACTGCATGTAACTAACATACCTGTGTTTTATGCTGAAGAGTAGAGCATAGATGATGTCCACACTTTGAAACGTGGGTTGCTATATTCTCAGATTTTAGTTTATATCTTTCATTGAAAACCTCTCCAGAGCCCCTAGGTGACTCTAGAAGTGATGATCAAAATATACTTTGAATGATTAAATTAAAAAGATTTATTACAGTTAAAAAATACATAACATTATCTCCCTCAAAATGCTTCTCACTTCAAAATTCATTTGTGTCATCATTCTTGCCACTTTCTAAAGCACTTACTTCTGAAAGTACTCTTTCATGAACTCTTCAAGATGTATGGTAAAAAATGGAGTGATAGCTGCTGCCTAGTGTCAACTACTAGAAAGACAGGATGCTAAAAGCGTTAGAGTGTATCCTTGTGCATGTCATTCACTGGATCTGAGATTGTCTGTCTTCTCGTCTGACCCTAAAGCAAAATGATCATGCAAGATAAACATTTTGAATTAATCCAGAATATCGAGTCAACCATAACAATGCAACTAAAGACACTCAACAAAAGAGGACTTCCAGGACTGCTTTGGATAGAGACAAAAAAAAAAAAAAGGACCTGTATGATGAGTGTATTTGGAGAGAAGGGGAGTACTTTGAAGAGAATTAATGGCAATGTGACTTTTACTGTAGTAGATTTTTAAAAATTTATTTTTAAATAAATTTATATATTTCATTTATATCGTTATATCTTTCATTTATATCTTTTTTTATTTTGAACATATTTTTCTTAGCATTTCATTGGTTTCTGTTGTGATTTTGTTATGTATTTTTCTTTTTTCTGTATTTTGCATGCTTTTCTTTTTCAACTTTATTTTAAAGTTGATATCATTGTGTTGTGCCTTTTCCTGTCTTCTAATACAGCAGAAAACATTATTTTTCTTCTTTAAATCTAAAATTTAAGCTTGATGAATGTATAAAATCACTTAACCTCTGTTATTTCTGTTTCCTTAACTCTCAATTGGTAATATATGTAACCAATTTACCTGGAAAAACTGTCGAGAATCATATTATGACAACACAGTATAAGTCAAAAAAAGATAAAGTGCTATTAAGGGTTAAATACCCAAGTGATATTATATGTATTTCTCACAGCAGTAAGCTGCATAAATAACTTCAAGACTTTTATAAATGAAATTTAGTACTACATTTTCTCTCTTGTTTTTCTTGCATGCACCTTTTTTGGAACCTACCAGAAAAAGCACAGTGTATTTCATCAACCAGCATGGCTAAGAGAAAACATTAGCATCATACATACGTGTATAAGTTACTTTTTAAGAAGTCAGTTTTACATTGTGCAAAGATTTTCTTCCTCCTTTCCTTTTGAAGTAGTTTTAGGAGCAGGTGGCAGAGGTTTAGCAGAAGCGTCTCTCCCTTGAGGCAGGTCTGGTATTGATCAGCACTGAAATGAATGCCCAACTCTCGACAATGCTCCATATTGATTATCTTTCCACTCCACCAATTAAAGCAGGTGGAGAGTTATATGTTTCACCTCAGGGTTTTGTTTTTGACTATGCTTTCTTTTAAATTTTCCTTTGATGTAGATGCCATGTCCCCTCAGGACATTGCACTGAATTCATAGAATTTTCCTTACAGAAGATATTCAAATATCTTTGTTGATTGACAAATAAAAATAATGAGGAGCACATTGAAATCTATGGGCAGGTCCAACAAATTATTTAGGAAAAGGTAGAAATGAATAAAAAGATCTCACATTTAGCAACCTCGGAGTAAAAGATAAAAGTAAATCCAATCACTATTTACTTCACTTAACAATTATTTATTGAGTGAAAGCCTCATGTCAGCCAGAACTAAGTATACATCCGGGAGAAAGATGAGTAGGGTCTTGAATTTATTGTTGTTTGTTTGCTGGTGTGTGTGTGTGTTTTTATAGCAACTTGCTTGTCATTGATAAGACCTGGACAGTTTCTCGTTTTGCTTCGAGACATATTTAGCTGCTGATTTACTCTACTAAATATGAAGGACACAAAAAGAAAAAAAATTTCCCTCAAATGGTCACCATGGTTGAGAAGAGAGACATTTTGCTAGCTTTATAATTTTTGATTTGCAAACCTACAGAAACGTGACACAAAACTATGTGTGCATCCATCCACAGCCGTTTCCGATCTCAGGACCATGCTGGGGCATGGTGGAGAGTCATCTTCATTGTGGTAATAGGACAGGTGAGACTGCGAAGGCCTAAAAGTCAGGCAAAGAGACTGTCCTAGGCAATTGTTGATCCAGCCCAGCCATTCTCAATGGTTATGCTGGAATTGTACCTTTTTCCCCTAAATTTATAGATTTCCTTCCAGTTTCTCATGTAGGGTGACCTATGATGGCTATTTTCTGCTATACTTTGTCATGGGATCAAAAATTAAGACTTAAAATGAGTTGCACTTTCTCACTGTGTTTCCCTGTGAACTCTTATTTCTAAGATCGATATATATATATATATATATATATATATATATATATATATATATATAAAATCTGAAAACTTCAGTGTTTCTACTCTCACATATGATTTTCCTTTCTTTTTCCCCCTTTCATAGAAAAATAAGTTATCTTGTGCCTTCAAGAAGAGAATTTCAGGGCTGGGGATATATCTCAACAGCATAGCACATGCCCAGTAAGTGTGAGGTTCTGAGTTCGATTCCTGACACACACACAAAAATGAAAAGTATGAGACTCTCTCCTTGAATTAGAAAATTGTTATCTGTCATGTTTTCTTCTTTTGTTTGTTTTTGAGGCAGGGTCTCACTATGCAGTTTAGGTGGGCCTTGAATTCATTATGTAGCCCAGCTGAACTCATGCTGATCCTCCTGGCTTGGTCTCCTGAGTGTTGGGATTACAGATGTCTGCTACCATGTACAACAGCCACTTATTTTCTAATACAGGTCTGTTGCTCTCCTCTATATGGAATAAGGATATAATGGAGATTCCTTTCTGCAGATAATCAGAACAAACTATGAACTGAGCTTCTTACAGGTATCTATAGTCTTTGAAGAATATTCAACATTATCTGCAGTGGTTTAATTTTTGTCCTATAATGTATGTTCAAAGTTTATAGATACAATTATTGCTCAGAGGACTGAAATGGTTGAATTGAAGCTTGGGGAAGGGCAAGAAAGTGATCTATTTGAGCAAATTTATGGAAGGCAGGAATATTAAATATTTTTTGCTTTTCAATCTTCATCATCGATGTGTAAGATATTCCCCTAAAGATGGCAAAGTGAGTCATATCCACAAATTGACTCAATTTTATGGCTATAATGAAAGGTAAAAACAAAGAAGGTCGCCTTTTTGTGGCCTTTTGTAAAAGTGAAGGATAAAAATAAAACTTCTCAGAATGTTTTATTTATTGATTTCTGCATATACAAGCCACCCCGACGTGACATGATGCAACCCCATCTTCCAATGTGACTGCAAGAAAATAAAGCATGTAGGAATTAATGTTTCAAGAGGCAATAGAGGTGGAGTATTAATCTGATATGATTAAAATTATATAAACAAGAAAGAAACTGTTGTTTTCCTCTGTCCCATGTGAGGATACAGCTGGATGAGTACCATCTGAAAGCTAGGATTAAAGCACTTAGAAAAATCTGAAACAGCTGACACCTTGATCTCAAGCTTCTCTATTTGCTTTAGAAAGACAGAACTAAAGACATAGATACATATGTATATATGTGAAAATTTTTTTTATTTCAAAGGGAATAAAACAATACAAAACAGAACAAAGCAAATCAGAACAGAACAATGCAAGTAACACACGACCTCACAACAAGACAACAGAAAATCTACAATGGCTACCATAAGGTCTCTTGTTTTCTTCATAGTAGTTGTCCATACCTTCACACACAATACCATCCAACAAAACAAAATAGTATAAAACCAGTCAAAACAATAGAACGAGAGCATTATGGGACTTCAAAAAAGATAATAGGAAATCAACAATGACTTCCCTAGTGTCTCTTGTTCTCTTCGAAAGGCTGTCCATACCCTCATACACAGTGAAATCAAATAATAAGAAAACAGATTAAAACCAATCAAAACAAAAGAATCAAAGCATTACAGGACTTCAAAACCAGGTAACAGGAAATGGACCACGGTTACTATAATGTCTCTTTTTCTTCAAAATAACTGTTCGTTTTTTAAGGAAATTGGGTCTTAATATTATGAAGTCTAAAAAGTTTTTGATAGGCCATCTACAAACTGAATAACCGGAGGAGGTGGAAACATGGCTTGGTTCGAGTCTCAGAGCCTTAAAACCTGGTGAGTTTATGAAAAAACTCTCAGTTCTAAGTCTATAGCCCCAAATCATTCAAATAATCAGGCCTCATCACAACAACTTAGGATTCTTACATCAAAGGACAGGAAAACATTGAAGTTCTGCCTCAAGGCCCCAGCCAACTAAATAGTTCTCCAACACTAAGGGTGGATATTTAACACTCAGTCCATTCACTCAAATGACGGTCTCCTCCATAAGGGTCCTCACGGAACACACTAAGAATAGTGCTTTACCAGGTTTGTCAGTATCTTTTAATGCAGTCAAATTTTTACAGTTCTTCCACAAGTCTCCTGGCTCAAGGAAGTCTCAATGGTTCAGACTTGGCCACTTGTTCCTGAAAGCCAATCGGAGAGATAAGTGGTGGTGACATCACCCAGGGAAAGCAGGTGTATCCCCTGATATAAGATTTGTCTTTAAAAATACTTATAGTGGTCTCAGATTTATACAAGAAAAAGGAACAAAGATATAAGTTGGTCGTTTCCATGGTTAACAGTCTAGTTCATCTTGGTTTGGCCGTGGTACAGCTGAACATTATGCTAGGTCATTATCTCACACTAGTCTTATAGAGCTTTGTTGCCACCAAGAAGTTTTGGTTCTTTGTTGTAGATGTTCATCCATCAGACCTGTTTATTCAGGCAAGTGTGGGAGAGAATGCCTCAACAGAACTCAGCAGAAGAAATGTCAAAAGACAAAATGCAGACAGAGAAACAAAATGGAGTTAGGTCCATGACTAAGCCCTTCTTCAAACTGATACCAATAACCATCACAACCTCTAAGCTCTAGAACCATGAGAAAGTAAATTCCTGTTAATCAAAAAAATTCCATGTATGGTATTTTAGCTTTGCAGGCTGAGCTGACTGGAAAAGACCTGAAGTCTACTAAGAGTCTTCTTTTTTCCTCATTGGCCAAATGGTGTCACGCTGTTTCTAATCAAATCACTTTCGAGGGCAATTTCAGTTTAATCAATTGGTTCTCAGCCAAATGAGAGTGATTCAGGTCCACAAGTGACATTTTAGTAATGACTGGAGAAGTTGTTTGTGATTGTGACAACTAGGATTTGCATACAGTTGAGAGAATTCAGAGATATTTTGAAATATGCATTAATGAACATTACATTTTTTTGTTCCCCAACAGTTGAGAAATACTTTTGTCTAAAACCACACTAAAGCCAAAGTGGAGAAAACATGCAAGCTGATCATGGATATTTTCACATACCTTTGAGTTTCATATTCCTCAAATTAATTGAACAATAGTAGTGTACCGACTAAGATTAATGCAATTCCTATGTTCAACAGGTATGAGAAAGAGGCCAAAAAGAACACATAGACACCCAAATTGATCCTTCATCAGCAACAAAGATGCAAGATAACCAAAGTGGATTTGTGGCCCAAAGCCAGATTGTTGTCTAGTGTTAGGGAAGAAACTGTATCTTCTCTGTCCTTGTGGAAGCATCATGAAACAGTAAGTTTGTGTCTGTGTTTTCATTTTGTTTTTGTTTCTTTGGGTAGACAGACTATGATCCCTGTTGATTTTGTTGATGTTTAGCCTTACAGGAGTTGGAAGTGGGATTAGGAAGGGAGAAGGGATGGGAAGGTAGATTTTAGACCTAGTAGTGACTCACCAATGATATATATCTCCACAATTTCATGTCAGTGTTCCATATTTTCCAGATTTCAAATACAGATTTTTACCTGATGGTATCTAACAGGCAGATGTGTGATTAACACACAAAATACCTTCACAATGGCTACACAAAACTATTCAATGCCTTTACTCTCCTCTCTGAATCTCTTAATTCCAATTTATGGCATATTTTCAATGGTGATGTCATTGTTGAACTTTATCTTTAATTTTAGAAATCACAGAAAGTTAAGAAATCTCTCTTTATTTTCCACAAAAATCTCCTAGCAATTGCCCAAGGACCTTCATGTATTTCTAAATAATTTTGTCCAGTGTGATTCCCTTGATTGCCTGGTTCTAAAATCCCAAGTCTACATCCTTTCAGTAAGATATTCATTACTACTGAAATTCTTTCTTAATGCAATAGGCTGAGTAAAATCATTCCCTTAATTTTGTGACACATTTCATCATTCCACTTGATATTAAGGAAGATGGACTACTATTCACCATGCATTCTTTAATGGCATTAATTATGACTTAAATTTTGCTACTTCTATACTTACAAGCTCTGGACTTTGTTTCTAAGGAAAAAAAAAGGAGGAGAAAAAGGAGAAAAATGAGGCAGAGTAAGGGGGAAAAAAGAAAGAAGGAAAACAGACTGAAAAATTCTTTCTTTCACATAAAATCTGTGCAGAGAATTTAAATGCCCATTTGCAACTCAGAAACAAATCATAATGTCTTGTTCCTTAAATGTTTACTTCAAATGCCCAGGCTGAAGTGAAGAAAGTATAGAATACCATACAAGTTGAATAAACTTATGAATAATGACTAAAAAGAAATTAATATTTTTTAAGATATTTCTTAACACATGAAAGTTTAATGCAATAATGTATGTAAAGTATTTGGAATATTTTCTAGTATAAGAGGTGCTCAATAATTTGAACAGTTTTATTATAATGACTGATAGTGTTTCTGAAATCTTTCATTCTTTGTAGAAATGTAAGTACTTTGGTTTCAGTAACAGTCTCTTTTAATGCTTTTTATTTTCCAGATTTTTAGACTTAGTTACTTATCCTAGGAGTTTTGATCACAAAGCAGCATGATCACTTAAAAGTTTGGCACCTCTTGAAATAAATGAAAAACAATTTTTAAAGTTTTAATATAATCTTCCTAGTGTTTTTGGTTTATTCTCAAGAAGAACAGCATCATATAGGAAGGGAAAAGAAGGATTACTGTTCAGGGAGATATAATACCAAGCTTAGAAAGGAATTTTAGTACTAAAATTTGCAAGTGCCAGAACTTGGAAAAAAAATCTTAAATAAAGCTTTTGTGTGGTCCCTGCCTTAAAAGACAAAATCTGGAGGAGATTACTACTGCAGTAAACAGTAGGATCTGAGCTTTGTCTGACATAGCCTGAAAATTAGAAATTAATGTAGGCAATGAATGCAACTGCCAGGCCAAAATCATAATTGGGAACATTGTAGAGGGGAAATATGCTGAAGCCTAATCTAGAACTTACAGTGTTTTTAGGAACTATATAAGATGCGCTTTTCATTGTAAATAATTTTAAAATTTTTGTGGACTACATTTTACTCATTTCAAACTTATTATTTACATGTATTGTTTAATGTGTAGATGTGGCTTGGCAGTGCATACAAACATGCATTCATAAATACTGGTTTTCACATGCAACAAAATACTTGCTCTTCATGCACAATGAAACAATTTTTGTCAAATAGAAGTTTCACAACAATCAATAGCATTATTTTAAATACTAGAAGATAGTATAACTTCGTACATAAAAAAGCAGAGCTCCAAGTGGCATTTTATAGGTTTTAAAGTTGTTCCATTACACAAATTTGCAATGGAATTAGAAGGAAGACACAGAGAAAAAATGTCACAGTAGATTAGAATAGACTTAACATGCTTCAATTAGGTTTTCTTTTTTTCTTTTCTAATTTAAAATATTGAGACCTATACAGAGGATAAACAGCTCCATGGGAAAATGTTTAGACAAACAAGCAAAAAATATCTAAAGTAAAAGTTTGGGGTTACTTGGATAGTTTTGGGACATATTTTGCGACTCTTATGAATAATTGAGAACAAAACAAAGTAAGTATTTTCTATAGGTAATTATATTCCATCCAGTGGGGGCTCAGTTTACTTGTTTGCCCTTTTCCTCTGTAAAAGAAGCACCACCATCAATTTATAAATCCATTTCAATAGTTTCTTTTCAATGCAAAGTTATACTTATTTGATTTCTTCTTTGAGTCAGTTAAAATCTCTACGAGCTTCCTTCAATGAATAAACTAGATCCAGATCTTTATCTGTGTGCGTTTTGTATCTTTGCAACAGTCATAATTTTACCTGCTTTTTTACAATTATTCATTAGCATTGCATATGTAAAGACAGTTGCCTAATAATGTGGCTTTACTGGATTATCAGCTTGGGAAGGAAGCACTCAATAGTGCAAGCATTTGTTGAACACCTACTCTGTGTGAAGGTGTAAATGTCCTGAAAACATGTAAAGGAGTAAAGAATGGGATTTACAAATGGATCTTATATAAAGAATTGAAAATCTTTTCCCCTTATGATTAAATGTTCTTATCTTTGACTTCACTCTTCTATTTCTCATAATGAGTTGCAATTTAGCTTCAGATATGGAAGAGTTAAACATTTCGGCAAATGTTTTTGTTACATATTTGTCGCTAGAGAATAGGGGGTTTTAGTTTTTGAACTATCGATATAATGGGTAAGATGATCATTTGTTATATGAGCTGTCCTCTGCATTGCAAATGTTTAAAATCATTTTTATTTTTGACTCAATAAATGACAGTACAATTGTGTTCTAAGTGTAGCAACCACAAATGTCCTCAAAATTGCCAAATGTCTTCTTTGCAAGGAAAGGCAGCAATGGTGCTCCATGCTGAGATCAACTGCTATGGACTCCTCAAATTCAGCAAGTAGATACCAAGACCATCACATACTCCATCTCACTCTGTGACTCTTCCATATTTATTCTTTACTGTAGATAATGAGTTCACTGGCTCACCAAGTGTCAAAGAGTCAAAGCTTCAATGACACTCCAGATCTTCCCTACTTGCAAAGTATCTTTCCTCAGAAACCATGACTGATGGTCCATTAGATAATCCCCCCTATCTTGTTCACTTCTTTCCATTTGCATTATCACTGCTTTACTTCAGTGTGTGAGCTTTTTCCAAGATGCTTACAAAAGGTTTTGCATTCATTTTCTGGGCTGAATTTAGTTTACTATTCCCCTCATACAAAACTCACATTCAGAGTGATTCAAATTTCAAACAATATTTTGGAAGCAATTAAAGACAAAGTGTTAGGCCTGCTAAGTCCCTGAAAGACCAATTTGATAAGGTAAGTAAAATTTCTTGTTTATTTCAGTAGTTTTGAGGGCCTTAGTATCATCTAAAAATGGAAGAGAGAATAATTGTTAGGTGCAGGCAACTGGTGGTATGGTGATTCACTTAAGGAATACCATCAATGGAGAGATCTGATAGGAATGAAGTGAAGTTGGAGGCAGACTATTTAGATTGAGAAATTCAGGAATCAAATATTTTGAAGTGATTTGTAGAAGTGTAAGCAGTTGTGGAGTTACTCTAGTGCTGTGAAAAGGTACCATTTACCCTAATGAATGTAAATAGTTCACTTGTAGATTTTTTAGAAGATACCTGAAGCAAAGTTATTTGCAATT
>RJWT010032765.1:0-14043 GCA_004365215.1 Cuniculus paca | reverse complement strand
GGGGATTTAGCTCAGTGGCCTAAGCGCTGCCTGGCAAGCGAGAGGTTGTGAGTTTGATCCCTGGTGCTGCAAAAAACTAAAACTAAAAATAGACAATCAGTCTCTTCCTGCATTATTCCTGATTTGTAATTGTGAGAAAATAAGAAAACATGTCATATGGTTCTATTCTGAAGCTTACCATCCTGCATAAACAAGCCTTGGACAAATAAATTCCTCTTAGAAGATTATATGAGGAGTCTCGGTTTTATGTACCACCCCGCTACACACACCGAAACTGGGGAGGTTGGTATTAATGTGAACTTACAGTGTACTTTTGAACCATGTTGTTTTTGGAAGTAATACTGCACCACTATTTTTGTTTTTTATTCCATTCTGGTAAACATAAGTTTTCCTCAAACAAATAAAACAAACAAAAAAGAAAATACCCAAAAGCCAACAAAGAAAATTAGGAATCACCTTTGAGAATCGTTCTCAGATGTGATACATATGTATTTTGCCTTCTGAAGTGAAATGGAATATGGTTTTTCACTTTTAAAGGGGCCCTTGGACCAAGTCACCTGTCAAAATTCACTTCCTAGGATGCTTCTGGTCAGAGTGTTCTTGGAACCAAAATGAGATCCTTTTTTATTAACAAAAGCATGCCTTGTCCAGCTTTTAAGGATGATGTTCATCCTTTAATTGGCAGCTGCTGCATACTTTTGTCTGTTTATAGAGTAACCATGTGACTTGTTGAAAAAATAAAAACCTAGTTAAATCTATCACTCGGTATCGTAAAACTAATTGTTTATAACATTCGACTGTTTTTTAAAAACCAAATTAAATTGATTAGTATGAATTATAGACTAAAGAGAAAACACATACTGGGATCTGTGTTTGCTGAATGGCAGGAAAATTTCCCAGGGCCCATCACCCTTACAATACTACTGCGAGGAAGTTGTTAACTCTTTTTAAAATTCTTCTAAGGATATTTGTCATCATCAGAGGTAACCTTTTCTCTTGCTTCAGATGTGTTAAGTCTTTGCACTTATTAATTCTTTTATGTAGTGTTTGTAGTTTGTAGAAGGAAATTGATTTTCTTGTAATGGGAAAATCATCGCTCCTATTATGACATAAAACTTTAATTTGATGTCTCCTCTACTGACCCAAACTAATTACAACAAAAACATGTTAACAAAGTGAGTAAAGTTCTTTCTTTCATGCATCAATTTTACTACTTAGGGCTCCCCCAGAAAGTCTTAAATGAAGGTGCAGCTCTGTTACCCTGGGACCATGTGAGTTCATGTGTGTGTGAGTGTGTGAAGCAGCCGCTGTGGCAGGTTGTGAAATATAGATGCTGCTCATGGTGAAACTTGAACTCCTCAGATCATCAACTTCTAAGGGACAAAGAAATATTAAAGGGCTTTATCAGTAATGGTCAGAACACACAGCAGCTGAAAACATTGGCATTGCTTCCTCTTTAATTTGGGCAGATTGGAATGCACCTCCCCAAATCAAACGGAAATAGTAAAATTTAAAAACTTTTATGAGTACCCAGCTCAGCTGCACCTGGCTGCCCTAATTGCCTTCAACTGAGTCATTACTGGGGAGGCAAGATGTTTGGCTACCAACAGCCCTTATTAATGTATAATAGGAATTTACTTGTAAAACAGAATTATTGGGATGGCATGATGTCATAAAGGCAGAGTGCTGACATTTTAGATTGTTTTATATAGGAATGTTGAATTGTAATTTAGGAGTGGAATATTCTTTTGGTAATTAATCACAATTTGGTATAACTTCAATATAGGCTAGGCACATGGATACATAAAATGTATTATTATAATGCTTCTCTATTAAAGGCTGTGTTTGTGCAAATGCACGCAATTCTCTTGAATTATCTATGGGACAGAAAAATCTTCTCTAGTAGTTTGCAGATGTGCTAAGAGTCACCATAGAAAATGTAAATAAATGAAATGTTTCAGCAAGACTGCTTCCCTGATCTATAAAAATGTTGAAGCCTTAAAATTACAAAAATGCTTGCAAATTTTCTTCTTGGTATCAATGATGCAAGAAATGGGATACATTAATTTTACTGGACCTCAAGCTTAGAATCTGTCAATATGGCTGTGTGATTAATGGGTACAGACGTTTACCTGCCTCATAAATATAATGGGCTTTGATTACTGGGCTCAGTTTGCAGAGCAATAGTTAACATGATGTCAACACTTCCATTGTAAACTCCCTTTTCAGAGGGGTTTATAACGTGGCCATAAAAAATCACTTGGGATTATACTTTGAATATGAGGTCTTAGTCTGCAGGAACAAAGATATTTTAAGGAATTGATTTAAGCAGTCCATTTACCTATTTGTAGGTTTATGAAGACCTAAGCTGTATATAAAGAATTCAAACTTTATATACTTTAAAGAGAAATTTTTAAAGTCATAAATATGGTTTCTTATCACCCATTTCATTTAGTTTTTCTAAGGAAATACTCTGTTTAGATGTTAGAACATTCTTTTTAAACTGAAAGGGAACATTTTTAAACATGATTATGGTACATATCAGGAGACACTTAAAAATAATTTTGTATTAATTCTCTGGGACTTCCTGTGAATAAACCTAAGTCATATGTTTTAGGTCCTAATCAATAATAGTTCCAGGACAAGCAGGGCACAGTGGTACATCTCTACAGTCTCAGCTACCCAGGAGGCTAAGGCATGAGTATCACTTGAACCCAAGAGTTTGAGTCCAATCTGGGCAACATAGATAGCAAGATCCTGTCTCCTAAACTAAAAAAAAAATTGAATTTTTTTTTTGTTAAAAATTCCAGGAGAAAGTTAATATATGTAGCCCTTTGAAAGTATAGTGGGAAGTTGACCACCTTGGGCAAGCAGAAAAACATCTTTTCTGAGTTGGAACATGCCTAGACAAAATAAAGTCTGCCAAGATGGACTCCTGCCTGCTAACAAAGATGGTCAGTTCTTGCCTATCTCGTGTGGCACCATCATGTCACCATTGCATGAGAATGCTACCCAACACAGGGCCCATCACCCTCATAAGTTCAGGATTTTCTGACTGCTACGGAAGGAGAGAAGGAACCCTTACAAATGGATGAAAAGCTGTGGTCAGAATTCAGACTTTTTGAATTGGTTGTCCAGCTACCACAGTTTACTTCTGGATAGCTGAAAAATTTTAATTTTGAGAGCCATCTCTCTGTACTTGGTAGTATTTCCAAAGCCACTAGTTGGCCTAATTGCATGGAGTTTTTTGTGTTAATTTGCTTTTGTCTTGGGGAGACAGGGAGATTGGGTTGTGGCGTAAAATCAGTAAAGCAAGGATCTGTTACATTCACAGTGAAACTGGGCAAGTTTTAGGTTTTCCTTTTACCTCACTTTCTCTTCCTCCTCTGTCTCTCCTTTTTTCTTAGAAAATAGGGTATTTCCCTTAATGCAGCAGTAACAAAGTCTAAAGGGGAAACAGCAAGGGACTCTTGCGAATCTTCAGGAGGTAGCAGCAAGGCTTACACTGTGGCCGGTACAAACTGGCACATATTTCAGATTATAATGCCTGGGATATTTATCATAGAACATCCATAATGGTTTTCTCTCATCATTCAGTAATCGTGGGATGGAACACGGTGTTTTCGTTAGCTTGTTCAACTTGGTTTCATCAATTGCATGCAAATTGTAGAAGGCATCATCATCAACTTGCTAACCTGCATGAGTAATAATGCAAGGCCCTGAGTGAACTGGCCTTATTTATGTAACTGCTCGCATAAAAAGCTTCACAAATGTCTTGGATGACCTGAAGGTGAAGGGAGTGATAGCATTTACTGACCAAGTGGTATCCAAGTTTGTAGCCCTAAATTTTGAAAACATAAAAAATAATATAGTGCCCTGGTGCTTCATATGTCATGTGAAGTTCAGTGTTCACCACAGCCCTGTAAAATGAAAGGTCTGTTATGCTCTTACAGCATTGGAAATGGAGCCTTAGAAAGTTTCCCTTTTTCCAAGGATATCGTAGATCGTGAGCTGGCATGGGAACCTAGGCCTGTCTTATTCATAAACCCACAAGGTTCCCATTTCGTATCAGTAACTCAGAGCTCAAGTGCTTGTTAGTAAAATATTCATTCATGCACTGATTCATATTTATTGAGCACCCATCATGTAATAGGCCTTGTGCAGATTTTTGGCCTACAGTACGAATAAGAGAGCCTTCAAAGGTTTGAGAGTAGGACAGGATGCTAGAAAATAACTGGAAATGCCTGCCTAGGTGTGAGAGCTACCTGACGATGTGAGCTGGGGGCGGGGGAGGGAGGAGGGAGGAGGGAGGCCAATTTAGATTCAGGCAAAACTTCCTGGAAATAACCTGAAACAGGTGGATGGCAGGGAAGGGACTGAAATGGGGCAGATAATCCAGGAGGACAACAAATGCAAAGTAGGTGAGAGAGAGTATTTCAGTCAGGGAGAGACTGGAGCACTGGACCGGCATCAACACTGAGAGTGCCCCGGGAACCCAGTCGGAAGAGTTCAGACTTCTCAGGGATGTGGGGAGTATGAGAGGCCTTTGAGCTGGGACTGATGTAGTCAGATGAGTATTTGTCATGACCTGGGCTGCCTTGTGGAGCATGAGCTGGTAATAGGGTTCCTGGGGGCAAAAGCGCAGGTGCATTGCTGTGGCAAGGGCAGGGACTGGGTGAGTGAGTTTAGCAGGTGGACTCACGGTCCTTGGCATTTTGTGGGATGTGGCATGTAAGGTCCTGGCGAGGAGGGTGGCCTCTTAACACAGGAGGGGATCGGAGGGGCTGGTGTAGGGGAATTTGGAACATACTGGGAATCTGCCCGTTCCACAACACAGGCAGCTGGAGCCTGAGGTAGAGATTGAGAGCTATCACTAAAGTCAGAGGAGGGGGAAGGACACAGGGAGTGAGAACACACTGCAAGAGCCCTCGAAGAGGGACACAAGGTTGGACAGAGAAAGAGAGTCTGCACAAGAGCAAAACAAATGGCCCGAGGTGGCAGAACAATGGGAAACCAAGACAAGAGGTTTCAGTGGTCAGGCCACTCACACATTACAGAGCAGCCAGATACACAAGGACTGCAGCAGTGAGTGGCAGCCGAGCCCTACCTTCTTCTTCCCCCTTGTCCTCCTCCTCCTGCTGTTCTCCACACATGCACACATGCGCATATATTCATTCACATGAGCTTTGTCGTGAAGGAGGTGATCCTCTCACATGATTTGAAAAATTCTGCTGAATCTAACATTCTATCCAAGGGGACCTAAAGAATGATTTAGCAGTAAAGTTTTCAGTCTCCCTCTGCTTTCTTAAAATCATCCAACATACTGTATTCTAAAAATAGCCTAGGGACTTCTCAGTAATATGTGTGTCTATCTCAAAATGTAGTATTTTTAGGTTGGAAGAATATTTGAGATCGACTCATCCTAGACCTTTATTACTTCAGTGTTGATTTACTCAGTAATCACGTATTACCTGTCAGTGTATGTATATTACAAAGGTCTTTACTATATTAATCTTGTTAAGAAAGCATGAGAGTACAGGGTTGTGTTGTCATAAGAATATCATAATATGTGAGTTAATAGGGATAGAGAAAATTTAGTCTGTGTTAATTTTTTCCCTCACATTGAAGATGGAAACACAACAGTTTGAGTATTTCAAACGTCTTCCTCTCACATTTTACTAACTTCCTACACATCGGCGTTGCCCAGGTCTTGCCACACATCCTCTTGGGGTGTCGGGTTCCTGGCCAAACCTAAGGAGTGGAGCAGAAGTCACCAAAGTATTCCAGACAGCTCCAGCTGACCCAAGTGCATACACGCTGTATTCCAGAGCCCCAGATCGCTTCTGAATCCCTAAAACCCTGACTAAGCAGCATGGATGAGCTGAGTAGCTAGTAGTATACCAGTTTTTGCCTCTGGGTTTTGCCTCATTGGTGCTGCTCATGACCTTGTAAAAAGCTTCTGGTCCCCAGGACCTCTTGTTTCTTCCCACCCTGCTTATCCTCTCCAGAGCATCCTCCAAGCTGGAGCACCATCCTCCAAGTCAATTGCACTGCCTTCCACTCACTGCCCATTGCATGTGATTTTCCCCATCCTGGTGTGGGTATCATGATGGGACTCCATGCTAGGTTTACCAAGGACAGTCTGCCTAATGTGTCCCCAAAGCTAACTCATCTGGGTCACATCCCAACCTGACATCTGCTGCCCTGAGGTGAAAAGGATGAAAAGCACCTCCAGCTCTGCCACCTGCTTGTCCCACAGGGTTTTCTTGATTTTTAGCAAGACCACCAACTTACTCGGTTTCTTCTAGAAATTTTTGTTGTCACAGTGGATCTCTTCTCTGATCAATATTGCCAGCTCAATAATCAACATGGCTTGTTGCAAACCTATGCAGCAGTCACTGAAGTAAGTTAACAGCGTGCTAGGTGTTAACAATAAAAGTATAAGGAGCAGTGCATTTAAAACAAGGCCTACTATACAGTGAGTATAGTTAAATATGTCTTAATTAAACTTTCAGAGAGGAATCAAGTTCTTGAGTTCCTACTCCTCAACAAGCATGTATTGATTTGCTTATAGTCAGTCATTTTTTCTGTTACTTTAATTCTCGCTAATCTGCGAGTAACTTCTCTAATCATTTTTAAAGATTTGTTACTTCCATGATTTATCATAATGAATTATTCTAAGTGATACTATTGATATTTTATATTGCTTCCCATTGGTTAGTTTCCCAGTGTCTTCCAATATGTCCTGTTGTTTTATACCAATACTGAGAGAAATGAAGCACTGTACCATTGAGCTTCACCCCAGCCCTTTTTATTTTTTATTGTGAGATATATTTTGAACAGAGAGTTAAGATGTGAGAAAAGTGGGAGCTGAAGGCCTCTTTGCCTGATGGGGAGTGCTGTACTGGGGTTCAGTGGTCCAAGTGAAGGTGAGGTAAGCCTTTTAAATCATCAGGATCCCAGAGATTTCTCAGATGGACCACTGGGATATCTCAGGTCCCTACCAGTTGTCAAAGTATGTTAGTCTAGTTGTAGAATACAGGCAAATTAGTAGATGGCTTTCTGTTCCTACAGATCATACAGTTTCACTGATTTGAATATATTCAAAGTAAGGAAGGAAGTAGGACTTTCCATCAGTACTCAACAGATCTACTTCTCTTCTTGTCCACTTCTTTCCATTTCTTCCAAATTTTTGTATTGTTGCCTAGTTATTTGAGAAGGTGGGAGGGATGATACTGTCTAAATTCACGGTTCACAAATTTATGATTTTTTTTTTAAACTTTCTATTCTTTCCTTGAAATGCAGACTCTGGTATTGCACCAAGGAAAAAACCCTACTTAGATCCTTTGCATTGTATATTCCATATCAGGTAGCCCTCTCTCTAGTAACCTATTAATTAAAACTTGGTTACATAAACATAATCTGATTAGCTGTACAATCTGATTTCACGTTTTCTTTGCCTTTTGAGTAGCATTGCAGCTAGCTCACCACAAGAGGGCAGCACAGGTGATTGTATAGACTGCTTCTGCAGCAATGACACTGCGTTTGTGACACTATAGTTTCCAGCTTATGAAGCCTTATAACATGCGCGTGTGGTGGTGGAAGTGGTTCTCTGTGAGACATAAAGCAGGAATAATTATTCCCATTTCATAAGTGGATAGACTAACGCTAGAAAGGCGTATTACTTGCATACTGTTGCACAGCTAATAAATGAAATCCAGTGCTTGAAACCAGGTCTCTTTCCACTATACCAATGTGCCCATAAATAGCGCATAATTATCATCCCAGTAACCTCCTAAAGTGCATCTGGGAGACTGTACAAATCTAGAAACCATCTGTTCTTTGTCAGCAGTTTCTATTTTTTTCATTGGACACAGCATTTCATGTTAGTTTTTGAGACCCCTGTGTTTTATTCCATTCTAGAAAGAAGAGGAAAACTGGGAATTTCTTATCATTAATAACCACCGTTGAAATAACCAGCCTTCATTGAAATCTCACTTTTGAGCTAGGTTCTATAATTGTTTGATAGTTCAGAGATGGGAAGGATAATGAGAAGGGTCAAACTGAAGGAGAAAGCAGGAAGGAACCAGAGCTATATACTCCAAAGGACTGCTCCCGCAGTTTCCACGGTGAACTTGGAAGTTCCCTGTAGACTTCCAGAATTCTGCCAGTTCTTTCATTTCAGAGGAGGCAGCAGAATCTGGTACAAAGGAATAAACATGGCTAAATTGGAACTAAATGAAATACTGTTATCAAACATCCAAGTAATGATTTTTCTAAGTGCCTGAATCCAACAACTGTAATACTAGGTGGCCAGTAGGCAGTCAGACAAGCGGTCACATTGCTAAGCACTTACAGAATTTTCTCTTAACAGAATTTTGCCATTTTGGTTGTAGTTCAGGTGATTCTCTCAGGTATTAATTTTGAGAACTTGTATTCATTTTTTGAAATAAAGAACAAGAAGTTCAAATAGCAGCCTGTGGTTATTTCAACTGCCCAGTGATTCATGAATTCAGATCTGAAGCCAGAATAGGTACGGTCAATATGTGAAAAGTAGGTGCTGCCCAGTTGTCTTTTTAAATCAATAAAATAATTAAAGCATTTACAATCAGGCCAATTAATGTGTTGCACAGTTGTATGGTTGGCTTAATAAGGAAAATGTTTCAGAAATATAAAATTTGAAGACCAAAAGCAACTAATCACTGAAAAAAATTTCCATGTAGTTGATGAATTGTCCTCTTTCTCTTAAGAGACTAAACTTTTAGTAAATCTTCTGAGTCTGTGTAGGTCCAGTTTAGTCAGCATCCCCATTGTAAAGTGCGAGTGTTACAGTTTTTCATTCATCATTTTTTTAGGTTCCAGTGTGTCATTGTTATGTTTAGCAAAAGAATACAAATATTTATTTTAAATGTTTCTTTAAACAGATTCTTAGTGGAGGGTAGAAGTCTGTAATGCTCTACAGCTGGGTTGCAGGGTTTTGAAACTGATTGTCTTCTGCATACTAAACCCGCTGCAAGCACTCAGCCTTGGAGAGCAAAATCCCACTTAAAAAGAAGTCACTGGATAGAGAATTTCTACAATAGGATATAATATTTACTTTGGTCTACCTGGGAAAATTTTCCTAACATACGTTTATTAAAAAGTTCTATATACACACATTTATACAGTGTTTTCTTATGAAAACATCTGTGTAAGAATCCTTAATTTATTCATTTCCACAGGGAAATATTTAAATGAGAGAAAGAGCAGTTTGTAAGGAAATCAGAGAAAAGGTGTGAGCATAGTATATTTAGAATACTCTGAATTCTGGTTGAATTTTGTTTTCTTCCCACCATGGAGCATTTAGATAACATGATTATCCTCACCAGAATTCAGAAATCCACATCTCATTCTGATTTCCTTAAACACTTTTGAAATTTCACCAGTCTTGTTAGAGAGCCCTGTCGTGGGAGGAGTTGAGTATTGGTCTTCTTTCTCCTTTTGCTTTCTGGTTAGCCTGCAGTGAACCTTTGGCCTTACCCCAAGTGTATGGGTGGTATATGTTTTTAAATTGATATATTAATGTTGAATTTTTATTGTCACAGTTTCTGTTCGTGCTCCTTTCAAACCTTTCATTTATTTGTTTCTGAACCTTGGATATCTCATAAAAATGTCACCATTGTGGTTGAACATTAAGCACCTTCCCATTTTGCTCTGGGCCGTTGAAATAAATTTGGACCAGGTGCTCTGCTCATAATGGAGCCCCTTGAAGTGCTCTGATAATGAGCCGGGAGCGGAAGCTGTCAGCCTTCAGCTGGCTTGAAGAATGCAATTAGAGCAGTTTTAATACTGCAGAGGGACCCCATCCAATCAGGCATTTGACTTGAACCAAGTCTAGAATCCTAAACATGTACTTTAGGCACGTCAGCTTTGTCTTTGCACCGAAAGTGGGGGAAAGCATTCCTATACAACAGATCCATTTTGAATCCAAGAAGGAAAAAAAATGCTCTAAATGCCAGTGGAGGCTGTCGCTCAACTGTCCTGTTTGGTATCATTATGAGCCTATCTATGATCTGATGTCATTCTGATCAAGAAAAACCAGTGTCAAAGTAAGTTTCAAATTAATCAAGAACATCGCAAGTCCATTTCTAAAAAGCCACCCTACAGAAATACTAGAACAACCACTTTTTTATAATGGTGAAAAAATTAGATTCACCTAACTATCCATTAATACAGTGAATGCTTGAATAAAGTATATTCACCATAGGAAATATTGTCTATTTTATATTGTTGAGTAAATTATTTACAGAACAGTTTCTATGGCATGATGTATTTTGGAGGAAAAAATGACTACGGTATACATTCATAAGTACAGAGAAAAGATTTCAAAGCCCAGAAAATTGTGAGTGGTAAAAATAGGGAAAAGTGAGGATGGGAGAAGTTATGTTTTGATTTTCTCTGTACAAGTATTTAAAAAGTGTTTTCTAATATTTAACAAGTAATTTATGTATTTCCAGGGCGGGTCAACTTCCTATCAGCCTATCTATTTGCTTAGAGTAATGACTTACTCTAAGTAAATTAATGAGCTTTTGTGGCCCAGGAAGAGTGAAGCAAGAGCTTTTGTTGGTACCAGAGATGCTGAGCAGGCACAGTAATGATGGAATTATTACTGAATAGCAACTTTATATTCTTTATTTCAGAAAATCCTTCTAACAGTCTTACAGAATAGGTACTATTGTATTCCCTGTACACCTGGGGACACACAGGTTTGGAGAGGTTTGGTAATTTCCCAGGTTGCTGGGTTTGCAGCGAGGTGTCAGATGTAAGCCCAAATCAGCACCACCTCAAAGGCTGTGCCCTTAACCCTCTCCCTTCTCCCTGCTTGGTTTCTGAAGAGTGTCCTTTAAAAGCAGATTTTATTTCCAGAGCCATATATCCTTTCGCCTGTCCAGAAAGTGAGGATTTCATTGAGGCATTGTTGTTATTGTTACAAACATTGCTTACAAATGCTTGGACTGGTCGCTAAAAAGCTTCACTCTGCACCCGAGGGACTCCCAGCTGATTCTCCAGTGAGTGGTAGCCTTTGTCCCAAAAGGAGGCTGTGTGTAATGATGTCAAATTAATTTCATTTGAAGTGCAGTTGAAAAATAAATAATTTTACCTTGCAGGCAATGCAGAGATACATTGTCAGTAATAAGATACAGTATGCAAAATTAAAGAACAGCATAATTTTAAAATTATTATTTTATAAACTTTCAGATGATAAACGGTAGCTTACTCAAATAGCTTGCTTTTTAGTGTATTTATTATTTATTAAGCCACAAATCTTTCTTATTCCATAAAATAAGCAGCTTATCCATAAACTTGAAATACAACTCTCTCTGTCCCGTGCGTACATGTATTGCTTTCCCCCGCCCCCAGATCTTTAGTTTGGGTTTCTGCTTTATACTGGTTTCTTGTTGACTTTTAAAATGTTACGCACAATATTAAAATCCCATTTTCAGTTTCATCTTTATTTCATAAATAAAATTTTGGAATTATTCCTATGAAAATAATTACTAACTGTAGTCACAAATGAGCCTTCTCTGGTGACCTAACACTTTATGGCCTTTCTTCTGACATGTGACACTGACCTGTGTACTTACTGGGGATGAAGTAACATTTGCACCAAACAATTTAAACATCCTTACTCAGGGGCCTGGAAAAGCTAAACAAATGTGAGGCATTCTGAAAATTTTGCAGTGATTCTTACATAGTACTGTCATTTACTATATTTTTAAATAAAGCATTAAAAGCAATGGAATAGATCGATCAAAGAGAGAAAGCCTCATTTCTGATGTTTTTAATTAAAGTAAACTACTTTTCTGAGCATTTTACCAATTTAAATGATTGACTTTACTTAGCATTTAGGTACTTTCTCTTACACATTTTCTTTCTAATTTTAATTTTTAATATTTTAAATGTTTTGCTTTTTTTTATAGCCCCTTTGATCATATAGTTACAAAACTGTTATTGAATTTTCTCTTCCTTCGCTACAACGATTTCACATATCCAGGAGCTTCTACATCTACAGTATATAGTTTCTTTGAAACCAGCAGCACATTCCCCAGGCAGAGAGGACGATGCAGACGGGAAGGCAGGAACATAAGCAGGTATATTCAACGTGACGGGGTGTGAGAGTTCCTTATTCCTCCAAAGCGGGTATGCCTCAGTGTTTTTAAGTGCATCTTGTCGAATTGTCCAAGGGGAGAACACTGTCCAAATCGTTAAGAGGCTCAGCCCAACAAACCGCCTTGATTTAAAGTGAAAAATAAAGCAAAATGCAAAGCACTCATGTGCAGAGTCAGGCTGGGAGTGATTTGTTCCTGACTTCGATTTGCAAACCTTTGGAACTTCCTCCAAGAGAAAAGGGTGGGGAAACAGCCCAAAGTCATCACACTCCTGGGCAAAGCTGAGAACTAACCCTCACCTCACAAAGCAGACGGGGATAGGAAAAAGCCTGATAGCAACAGGCAGCAATGGTGGGGGGTGGGCTGGGCGGAGCGGGAAGTCAGGGCACCAGGTTTGCAGCCAGGCTCAGGCTGCCCTCGCTGCACCAGCTTGGCACTGTGTAACCCCCGATGGTGAGTGCTCGTTTAAACCTTACTGGTGGTGCACCATCCTTGCCCACCGAGATGAGGGAAATGTAGAAAGCAGCTGCCTGAGAGGGGGAGACCAGCCCACACTTTGCCTGCTGCTCTCACTTGTAGATTCTGCAGATCATCTTTCACACTGAAGAAAACCAGTGGGTGGGGAGGAGGGGGACAAGGTGAGAGAGATTGTCTTTGTAGCTCCCTAAATACGAATGTTTTTAATGTTAGTCACACAGTGTAATCACAATTTCAGTCTTTAAAAAATATTTACCCAGAGTAAGACCTGGAAGGTATATGTGTGTATATATATATATACTCATTTATAAAAAATTAAAATCACAATACAGGCACATGATAAAAATTTCATATTTCCTAACCCTATCCCGACCAACTTTTTGAAACTTCCATTAAGTGTTTATATCTTTACTTCTAAAATGTCACAAGGGTGGAAAGGGACAATTATGTGTAATTTTTTCCCTAATTTTTACAATTATTTATAGTTTTTGTTAAGTTTTGTCCAAGAATATCTGGGGATAATTATCTCAATTTACATTAAAGACCTAACTTTGGAAGCTGTTTTATGCTATTTAAGCATAGAGTTACATATAGTCATGTCCATAAATAAATGTGGTAACAGTTATTTTAAATGAACTTTATTCTTCAGCTTGAACAAATTAAACTCTATAGTGGGCTCATACCATTTCTTTAATTGTATTAATTATTACATACTGCCCTTTGGTACAGTTCAGTGGGCTTGGAGGAAGCTGATTATAGCAGTTTGTTTCAAGTCAGTTTTACACCCTGGGTTGACAATATCATCACACCTTCTCACTGAAATGAAAGAGCTTGAATAATCCTGTAGGTTGATTATAGGAGATCAGGTGAAAGCGCAGACCAGGTTTGAAGCCTCTCCACTGTATTTATTTGTAGCATGACCCAATTTATACAAGCTGTGTGTATTTCCATCATTCATCTTCTTGGAAATTCTTCACTTTGATAGACTTTAGAATGGAACACGTATTTAACGGAAGAATTTGTTCCCTCCTAGACCTCAAACTGTGGTGTTAAACTCACACCATCAGGAATTTCTCTATAATGCAACATTTTTTGTTTTAAAACAATAATAACAAAAAAGTTTAAAATCAACTCCTTTTTATTGCTAGTAGTTTCATTTCGTATTTTACAAAAAAAAAGTACCCAGAACATGCTAAATACGTGATTCCTCAGAATGCTGCACCATGGCCACACTCGAATCGCGGGCCACCTCCTTCTGAGCTCGGGTGGTAATAATGCAAATCGAAAGCAGCTTTCTCCTCTGCACATTTGCGCTTTTTCTGTTCACAGATGTGCCCTTCCATCCCATGTTTCCTGTTTTTGTAAACCAAGCATATTTTTGTCATCACCTACAAGCCCTTTAATCAGCTCTAAGTGC